>NXFV01001196.1:0-96049 GCA_002803225.1 Gamarada debralockiae | reverse complement strand
TTGTATTTCAGCTCCTTAGATATCAGCTAGGTCCTAGAAATGCCACTATATTTCGCCCCCAAAAATACAGCTCAACTGACATACAACTTTATATATTCTGTCATTCTCATCTTCGCCTCGATGTTTGACTCGCTGCAGAGCGGAAGGTAGAGATAGGGAGGGGATTGGAGCAGGAAAGGTGGTAATCGAAGAGAATTGAGCGCGGTCGGGGTTTCTTGAAGTGGTAGCTTTTTGCGCGCATGAAGCGGGTTGTGAGTGTGATATTAATCTTGATGATGCGAGGACTGCCGAGGACGAATTGCCAGATTCGGAGGCAGGGTTCGGCGGGGAGACGAGGGAAGAGTGTACACTTTGGTTCTGTGCTTTTGGGAGGAGAGATGGAGGTGATTTTCGCTGCGGTAGTTGTGGCGTTTGTGTCATGTTTTGACTTGTTGACGCGTTAGCCTTTGGAGGATGAACAAACCAAAGCTTGGCTTCCAGTGCTGGCAGCTAAGCCTCGAGATCTTGTAATATACTTCATTTTAAGAAATGAGAAGACTTACAACCTGTAATTTTTGTTGAATCCCATTATGATTTTGTACTCGGTGCGCGAGCTATAGGCCACTTCTTTGCTTCCGACAATGTTGAATAGGCTGTGAAAATGTGATGCTTCTAAATGACAATCCCTAAAATCCTCAATTGTGTATAGTAACATCGCGAACGCTGATTTCCACGGCAAGGCTCCCACCGATATCAATTATGCCAGCACGGCCACGCTCATCTACTGTCTGCTCATCAAGATGCCGCACATTCCGAGCTTCGCGCCCTTCCTCAAACTCCATGATTGCCTCCAAAGACTCGTTCTCCGAACCGACGAATGTGCCGAAATGGATGGCCACAGTGTTGCGAGACAAGACGTCCATGTGAATGTCAATGGCATCGGCCGGAGATGCATGCAATGCAGAAGGAATATCGTTATGCGATAATCGCAAGCCAAGGTATGAGATAAATCCCAGACTGCCACCCCGCCATATCGGCAAGAAAGAGAGGTCAAACGATCCGAAGTTCCGGCCAATCTCCTTGAAGATAGGGCAGACTGCAGTAGACTTGGCTGTCCTTCGGTATCCTGTGTCCCCAGCATGATATATCGCCCCTTTTCTTTTGAACTTTGAGGTCTCGGCTTCATCCTTCGAAACGAGCAGCTGTTCGATGACCCAGCCGCACCAAAGCGTTGCCCCCTGGTCCAACGCACCTCTTCCCGAATTATGTTGAGCGGGAACACAGGTGAATCGTAACAATATGTCTTCGCTAGCATCCTGTAATGTTGTATGTCCAAAATCCTGCACACTGTATTCCCGGTTCTGCCACCAGTCGAGATCGTATACCATGTCTTCCGACACGCCCAACGAGCAAAGCCAACTCTTGTTCCCCAAAGGAACAAAGTACCTAGCCTTCGGGAACGTCTTGAATATCGCCTGGATAGTCAACAAATCTAAGTGGTCATAATGGTTGTGTGAGATCATAACGGCGTCGCAGCCTGCACTCCATCAGCATGAAGCACGAGGCACAGCCGATTCCCATACCTGGCAGATCAGTCACCTGACATGGGGTGGGCTTCATCCTCTGAGGCCCCGTATACTGCGTCGGACCAGCTCTCAAGGAGAAGATGGGATCATACACGACCCAGAAGCTCGTCTTTTCCCCTCCCTTTCCCGCAGTTCCCTCCAGTGGAAGCTCTGTGATCGCGCCGGCATGACCCAGCGATGTTCCTACAATACACTTGTCTCTCGCGAGCCCACGATCCTTTAGGTCCGATGCGCCCCAATCTGGAACTACAACTTTCACGTCTCGCGTTCCCGGATGCTTTTTGGCCAGATTATCGTACCAGCCCAGAGGGAACTTGGTCTGAAGAAGCTCAGCCCAAGTTGGCGCTTCTGCGGATGGCCAAGGGTTTTTGAAGGCTGTGCCTTCGTCATTTGCGTGATGCGAGGGGCGATTTGGCGTGGCACCTGACCATGGAGACCACGTAGTAAACATCTTCAATAAGCGTGTTCATTTCATCGCCATCAGTATTTGTAAGTCAGACAGACAGACAGACAGAGAGTTGTGGCGATGGATGATGTCGCATCGGAAGCGAGGACGTCATCGGCTGAGGCTAATACGGCCAATTAAAGAGTAAAGGCGTAGGGAACCCCCTTTCCAAACCAAACAAAAAATTCGTGAACACCCCTGGCAACCCTCAATCACTCTCTCTATCAGATATCCACCCAAATGATTTTGAAATGCTCAAAGGAAGTCCTATCGACAAATGAAATTGGCACCGTTTGATTTGCATCTACTTTTTAAAACTTTCCTAATAATAGAGGCTCAGGATAGGTTGGATGGATTTCACAGATCTTTGGAGCAAGATACGAGCCCTTTCTACGTCTGCTTTGCTCCGCTTCCGAGTATTGCTATCTTAGTACTAATTCTTCAAAACACCAAGTGTTTTCTTATCTAGACATCCATCTTAACGCAGCCTGCATAGGGTTTTCTGCGTGTCTGCCTGACCGAACGGATTGTTTCGGCCGAAATGCTTATATCCGAGAAAAAACTAGGTGTCCGCGGAATCTCCGCGTCGAGGCTGCAGCATTCGGCAATGACGACGCGTACGGAGCTTGTGTCCGCGGTGTATCTTCTATGTTGGTGAGTCTTATTATTTACTCATAATCCCTGTAGTTGAGTAGCGTAGAGGGATGAAGATAGTTTAAATATTTCTAGGCGACGACTTTTGGGACTTATTCTTAAGTCAGATATTTGGACGTCGTTCATCTACTTATACTTCCTCCTACGACTATATATTACCGTTTTTTCTCCAAAAATACAAATATCTGGACAAATCCATGAACTATCGACATCACAAATATTCTCACATCCACCCAAGGTCTGAACTAGAATCTCTCACGGCCCAGAATCACCATGGAACAAATATTAGCAACAGGACAAAGTACCTGCGGCCCACCCATCTGCAAAGGATGTTGCCACCCCTACTGCTCAAGTGGGATTAGGAGATGTCCTGCTATGAACCCGACGGATTGCCCATTTGTGCGCCTCGCGGAACGAGAAAGGGAGCGAGAACGGAACCGAAAGCTGAAAGAGCATGAACCAAGTGAGGAGAGTGGAAGCGATATTGAAGTTCCGTGATGAGACGGATAGCTCTATGATAGGATTGGATGGCTGGTGGAGAAGCACGCCTGTGTGGACAGGCGAGCGTCTGTGGGTTGGATTGGGGAGGCTGTACCGTATTGTGTTCAGGTGTATGGAGTTTGTAGATAGGGAGTCGAAAGGAATGTTTTAGGCGTAAATGGGCTTGGTATGCTTTGGGAATACTTGGCTTAAGACCTCTTTGTATTGGAAATAGGGCTTCGCTCTGCCTGGTGGTGGCTGACCCGCCAGTTTGGTTACTGGCTCTTGACCCGGGCTCTGCTTTTTCTAATATCTCTTCTCACCGCTCCGCACTAATATTAAATGCCTTCTTCTCCCAGTCTCCCTGAAATTATTTTCTTTTATTTTACTTTCAGCTTGTCCATGCCCGGTCCAAATATTTTCAACATCGCCTTGAACTAAGCAGTGTCTCCTCAATCTAGAGCCACTTCTACATCACCTAGCCCACCCAAAAGAGTGATAATGCTCACTGGCGCGTGTTCCCTTTTCAAAATCTCCCTGTCCAATCCTCCATGTCACTCGTAATTCTTACACTCAATACCTGTCTCATGGATTCACCAGAACCAATCACGATCTTCACTCCGGACAGTGTCTTTGACCGATGCGTATACGACAAATAATTCAATCCCTTCGCACTCCTAAACATGGACAGAGGAATTATTGTTTTGTTCAAACTCAGCCTTTGTATTCTTCTGCTGGTGACACCAATACCGTCCTCACCGACATTAATTCGAAGAATCTTCTTACGCTCTATCCAGCGTTCCAATGGAGCTGAAGCAAACGACGAGGATCGACAAGAGATAGGAAGAATATCTAAGGAGAAATACGTCTGCGCTACACCGTTCAAGAATTTGAAGCCGGGTAAACCTACAAGATATGTTGGCGTCCCCGGGGTTGCTTTGACATCAAGCTTTGGTGGTGGTCGGTTGGGATGCGGAAGAGCATTTTGAAGGAGCATGTGAATTGTGGAATCGGATGAGGGAAACACAACTTTTCAGGCGAAGTTGAATTATTCGAAGATGGACTTCAATTCGTCATGAAGGATGAGCCTAATATTATGATTGAAGAGCAAATACATGAATATGGAGGGGGAAAGAGAGCTGACATGTGGAGTTGAATTGGAGCCTTTGTATTTACAAGTGATTGATCAAACAGGGACGACTTCGCATTGTTCGATCATTCAAATGATCTGAGAATCTATCAATCAAATGGCCAGTTGGAAGGAGGATTGTCAAAAGTAATTCCAACGAGTGGATATCCCATTCCGATTTAAGCGGGTTGAATATTCCTATGTAGGGGTATTCTTATTGGCTCGCCAAAAAAGGGACTAGCCGCTTTATTCTTATTGGTCAGGTATTCTTGTAAAAAGGATGCTTGTAACCAGGTTTAACTGTATATGGACCCTGTAAGACGACTATATTTATAAATACCATAGAAAATTCAGAACATTAATGAACACTATAGAGATACTTGTAAATATATGGTGATAGTAGATATTTACAACTGCTATAGTAGGGTTGGTAAATATTTACGAAATAAATACGAGCGCCATACTATAGTTTGAAGATGCCACAGCTTCGAAGAATTGGCATCATAGGCATCTTTGTTTGTGGTGCCTTGCGAGCAATTGCCCTCCGTTCTTCAATCCGAACCGGAGTTGATTTCGATCAAGGTCAACTTTTCAAGCATAATGAGAATTGTCTCGCTTTCTGCGTTTGCTAATTCAACAGAGCCCACTTGTAAGCTTGAGCTCATGCAGACAGTGAAACATGCACGATCGGTCATAGGGGGGGTAGTGTCAACGCCAAAATTTGGGCTGAAATCGAAGGAGGAACTGGCATAGTTTGTGCACGTCTCCCAACTCCGCGACAACCTTCGGCGAGGTTCGGCAGAAAGGGAAACCTTTCACAACGAAGTGAAGGAAGTTACAGCCTGGGATCTCTTCATCAACCGCAATCGTGGAGGAAACACAACTACAAGTCTGCTGTCACTGCCATGCCGAAGGATCGTTCTGGAAGTCGAGAGAGCAGTCTTGGTTGCAAATAAGATTGATGTCGTGAAATCAGTTGAGGTTGCAATTGAGAAGAAGGAAAGCTGACAATAGAGCAAGCGTGAATCCAACAAACTATTTGCAAAGACATTACTCATGAACTCCATTGCCATTGTTTTGGAAATCATCAAATCGCGTTCTTCTGTCGTGAACCTTGCCCCGGTGCTCTTCGACGGTCAGAGAGTTAGGTGCTGTCACGCATCATAAGGACAGCTTTGCCTCCAATGTCACAATACTCTTTCAGTAGTCATTGAGGTCGAACAATATGAATTACGGACTGCGACAACGGAAGGACAAATATTGTGAGCTCAAAGAAAAGTACTTCAATCTCCAGCAAGTCGATTATGTCAGCCAGCTCTGCCGCCAACGCCTCCAAGCTCGCCAAAGTCCAAGCTTCAACTCATCTCCCTGTGAAATCACTTTCAGGAGAAACGCACCCACTTCCAGATACTCGATATGCAATGGCAGGCGAATGAAATATCCCGGCAAAATATTCGTGAATAGTATGGATCTAGAAGACAAAACTACAGCATTGCTGTCTGCAGAGGAGCATTTGCAATAACACAGGTGACTGGATTGCTCAATCGCACGTGAACCGGCTCGTCACTCTTCCTTCCCGATCGTTGCCCTGCTGAGTACTCTTATTGTATGGCGTATTCCGCGCCTGCAAATGAGGGAAAGAAGGGCAAAGAATTGTGGTACGAATTGATCACAAGTAGGAAACCTTTCAATTCAACACATTGCCAGGCAACTAACTGAGCGGCTCTTCGAAAAAATCTTCATTCAAATCCGATCTGCTAGATGTCTCCCAAAAATCATTCTTCGCTCCTCAAAAACGCTCCCGGCATCTCGCTCTCATCTCAACGCCCACCAAAATGTAAATGCTCATGATGCCCATGCCTAAACAATTCAAAAGTCCCAACGCCAGATCTGTGCACCAATCCTCTCTTTCCTCATTCTTTCAACTCCATATCCTATTCTCATATCCTTCCCTATGCAATGTATGCAGAATTAAATCTCTTATCACATGCAGTCCCGTGTACCAACAGAATGAATTCAAACGAAAGAGTAGAAGGGCCGCCTCATTTCGGCGGCGCCTTAGACTTCTCCATCACGGCCCCATGAAACAAGCGCTTATACCTCCTCTCCGGACTACTAGGCGCCGTAACACTTTCCCAGTTCCCCACTTTGGTGCCGGTCGTAACAGTCGGACCTGTTCTCGGTATTGACAGCCCCAATCCCAGGCCGATATTTGGTCTTGTACTCACAGGAGATGTAGCGAGGACATGATCCGTGCCCGGCGTAACGGGCTGGCTGGCGGAGAAGAAATCAATTTCCCCACTTCCATTTCTAGCTTGAGTTGGGCTTGGATTAGAATAATAGAGACCTAGGCCAGGCATGTTGTTGTCGGAGAGATCGGGCTCAGGACTACTTTCATCCGTATGCGAATCAATATCTGCGTCCGAGCTTGGGGGAGAGAAAGTTGTTTCACCAGCTGAGGAAGCATCTGGGATTTGTAAGTTCAACTCCAGGGCTTGATTTGGAAGCGGCAGGTTGAACGGCTGAGAAATCGCATCACCAGGTCGTGGAGTGGGTAGCGAGACCTGAAGAGAAGAGGCTAATGGCGGTATGTACCGTCTCGCCACATTCCATTGGGTACTAGCTGTTCTGAGTGGTGGGCGAGAAACCGATTTTCGGCTATTACGCACGTTTTCTTCGTCCTCGGATTCGTTGCTCGTTGATTGCAGCGCTTGAAGGTTACTTCCGCTATCGCGACGCTTTCTTGCGACTCGTTTGGTGGTGCTGGTGAAAGTTCCAGCTCGCATACGCCGTAGATCGACTTGGCTTGGACTAAATACCACCCTAGCACGGAGCGTTTGTACTGCCGCATCTAGCTCCAATTCTACCGCGCAGTGGTTCTTTATCCTACTCAGCTTTGGCCATGTCGCCCGTTCGCCAGATAGACAGGTCTGCACCATGAATTCAGCCGTTGGATTCTTCAGAATTCGCGGGAAGTCTTTGTAATCAATCACTGGGAGGATCGTGATATCGCCGGAATATTTCTGGCTCAACACTGAGCGGCACTTTGTGACAAGATTAGGGAAGATGCCGAGTTCGGCGAGGACTTGCATGCGGTGGAGAGCTTCGTCTTTGGCGAGGTTGGTAAGTGTGTAGACCCAGCCGGGTCCAGTGTCGCCCTCTGTTTGGGCATCTCCTGTAACGTATTCATCGTCTTTCGCTAGGAATGGGACGACATGGGGGTTGACCTGAGAAACGATGAAGTGGTTGACGTTGAACATTTCTGCCAATCGAGTCATTGGGAGGTCATTATCAACACTTCCATCGATCCAGCGTTGAGGTGTTGGGTTCCAGGGTCTATTTTCACCAGTTATGGGGTTCTTGACTAATAGTTGTGCTGCCGAGAAGAGGAAGGGAACTGAGCAAGACGCTGCCACCGCTGACCAGATCATCACATTTGGAGCTGTGACATAGTTGAGTAGTCGAGGGAGTTCGTAGACGGAAGCGGAGGAAACGCAGATGTTGAGAATTCTGCGAGTCCGGTTGTATGCTTCTTGAAAGGTCATATCTCCAAGCAATTCCTGCATAACTCTGGTGAGATGCTTGATATCGATCCAAGCACCCTTCGTCAACAGCCGCCGAACTCGCTCAAGGACACCTTCCTCCTTGCCATTCTCTTCAAAGACCGCCAGGTCCCCAAACGGAAATTCCTTCAGTACACTAGGAATCTCCTCATCCGTTCGCGTACACAACACAGCGCACACAATACTCCCCGCCGAAGCACCCGAAATAATCCTGGGTAGCAGTTTCGCTTCAAACAGCGCCTTCAAAACCCCAACATGATTCATCCCAAACGTTGCCCCTCCACTCAACAACAGCGCACTCCTCCCAAAAGCCTGCCTCGCATACACAACCTGCTCCAGTATATCCTTCGTCTCCAGGCCCTCCGGCAGACTATACTTGCTAGTCTCCAGTAACGCCTTAATCGTAGCCAACGTAGAATCGATGTACCGCTCAATTAAATCCTTCGTACCAACATACGAATGCTTGTAAAGCCTTATATTGCCCATTCCTCCAAGATCCCTGGATAGCGCTGTGCGCACCAAGTTAAGCATCTTCTTGACATCGCAGTTCGTCCTCGCATCGTCTAACTGTTTTAATCGAGCCTCGATGAGCGGAGCGTCGAAGTCGGAGGAGAGGGTATCGTATTTCCATGCCTCGTTGTCTTCCAATATATCCAGTTCTTGGGCCGCGTTTCGCCATTGCTCTCGCGTCTCCGCATTCTTCATTCGTAGGCTGAGAATCTGCCGTCTCTCCTCTTTCTTGAGTTTCGCTGCCCGTTCCTCTTCCGTCATTCCATCGCGCAATTGTAGGACGGTGCCGTTCACCAGGTCCGCTCCTCCTCTGAGGATTCTGGCAGCTGGGCCAAGCAGTCTCCATCGGCCTCTTGAGAGCGACGGTCGTCGGGAGATTGTGCCATTGCAGTCGCGGTATCCCTTCGCCGTTCCATGGTGAGCGGTGCTATCGTCGGTGCATAGCATAGGAGTCTTCTGGAGGTATTCTAACAACACCATGTTCTTTGTCGGTGTGCAGTTCGTGCGCCATGAAAGGTGGTATTCTCTCTCAGCCTTTCCACCCAAGATCAAATCATATCATTTCAAATCATCGATAGCCAGAATGGCGATTATAAATCATGTTGGAGGAGGAAGAAGAATGAATTTCGAAGGTGCTCGTAGGCTTGTATGTAATATAATGTAAACGCCACGATCAAAATAGTCTCGTCTTCCGGTTTTATGTGCCCATCCGCCAGAGCAGATCAGATCGGAGGTTCGGCTCCTTCCCTGCAGCGCGAATTTCTGGGCCGGTCAAGTGACGTATCTTTTCACTGACTCAGCAAATCAGAGACGGCAGTTCTAGATCAGGCACGTTTTGGGATTGTTCAGCTGATGACTGAAAATTGGCTTCCTTTTTTGCGGTGGTGTGGGATGGTACGGTAGGTGATCTGGAACAAAGAGTGCTGATTTGTGCGGGTCTACTATTCTTTGTGTGCCAGCTTTGGGGTCTGAATGGATTGTTCCCCCACATTCTGGGCTGATGTGTTCCCGAAGTAGGAAACCCCTTTAACCTTTTTGTGGGAATGACGGAGTCTGGAGACTCTGGGGTTTTTACGAAGCAGCTGAGGGTGTCTATTCTCAGCTTACTCACACTCATGTTCTGATGCCTCCTAGGGTGGTACGAGTCTTACATTTCTCACATTCAAAATTCAACTGAGACCGAACGACTCAGCGACCTTCTTGCCTCGCTATGCGCGGCTGACACACCACCACTGGCGAGTTCGGAGGATTTTCAGGAAGCGTGAATGGCCGATATCACATGGCTTGCATGCGATTACCATGCCAGCGGGCCATCTGCTGCAGGTGTGTATCTGTGTCTTTCCTTCTTTAGGCCATTATCACAAGCTTTGTTTGAAATGCTCGTCGATTTGGAGGTTGGAATGGAGGGATTTCAAGGATGCGATGCTGTGCATCACGAGGCTGAAAGCTCCAGGATGCTCGGGTCAGAATATGTACATATGAACCTTGATGGATGGTAGAATGAATGGCGAAGGAATTATTAGAGCGAGGCTAAGGTAGTTGGTAGTGTTGAGGCTTCTTTGAGCGCTTTCACAAGATGGAGTTGGATGAGAGACATTTCACATGTTCCATGTGAAGGAGGGGCTGATGGTGGGTTGGATTCACGATGCGAGGTAACAAGTCGTAGTAAAACATGAATCATATTCGAATTGGTAACAAAGCCAAAGGGGTATACGCTTTGTTACGTTCAAACGCCAAGTTCCTCGAAAGCTGAGGCTTAGATGCGTCCAACGCCGAGTTCGTAATTGCTCCCAATACATCTGAACGAATCCAAATCTCTTATCCCTCCCCATGTGCAAAGCAATCCAAAATCTAGTAAAACTTCCCATCGGGACCCATGACTCCCTCGCTGCTGGCCATGTTGCACTGTCTGAACAGCCTCTTCTCCTCAGGCGAGAAAGCTCCCACAATGGAGTGTGTAACACCCTGGTTGTTGAACAAGACAAGATCGCCCTCGACCCAGTCGTGGGGGTACACGTACTGAGGTGAGATAGCCGGACGCTGAAGCTTGTGAACAAGCTCTCTGGCCTCGGTGAGATCACTGATCACCTTTCCATCAGGAAGGTGGATGGCCTTGATAGCACTGGGGTGAATCTGCAGAGCAAGCTTGCCAGTAACAGGGTTCTTCCAGCACATAGGCAAGATCTTGATATCTGCCTCGTTGATTGGTGGAAGGTCCGAAGAATCCAATTCCCTGCCCTCGGAAACCATGCCCAAGCCATCAGAGCGGGAGCGAGCGGGCGACATCCAGATGTATGGGTGAGGAGCGTATTCAACCTTTGCGCCGCGGACGAACTCCTTTTCTTCCTCACTCAGGAGCTCGTACATGCGTTGTCCGGAAACGAAAGCAGTGGTGCCGAGGGAGACATCCATCTCCTCGCCGGTTCCGTCATCGTAGCGGAGGGTCTGACGTCTACCGGCTGGGACCTTGACAGCCATCAAGGAAGTGACCTTGGGAGGGTTGAGCGCATACAACGCAGCATCGATATGCCATCTGAAGAATCGAGTGGCAGCAAGATCATCCTCCTCCGGAATAGCTTCCTTATGAAACTTCTTGTGGTGCGGGTGAACCAAAGTCATATTTTTCAACCCCTCATATTCCCCGTAGAAACCATTTCCAATGACTTGCACTTGTGGTTGATGTGGGATTGTCTTGAGATCGGGATGGAGGACGGAGCGCTTGGCATCTAGTGTCTTGCCGTGGCCATAGCTGTCAGAGGCTGGGTCGAAGCGGCGAGTGAGTTGGTATTGGGCTTTGGGAGAGAGGCCAACTTGGTTCTTGAGGACTACGACATGAGAGTTGTAGAGGGCTTCGCGGATGATGGCGAAGTCATCGTCGGTGAGGTTCTCGATGTCGGCGTTGTTGATTTCGACGCCGAAGTCGACAGCGGAAGTCGAGGGGACTTCGATTGGGCGGACTTCGAGGGTTTTGACTGCCATTGTGTATGATTGATTGGTAATTGAGGTGTTGATTGGTTGATGATCTATCTGAAGTTTAAAATGTGAGGTGAGCTGATGAGGGTTGGAGGGGTAGCTGTTATATATACTATCTTGAGGGCGGTAGACACCGAGATGTCAGAATGCTTCCGCCCGACGCGTAGGCCATCTCCTCCGGGACATGGGTGCACAGAAGAAGTAGATATTGAGGCTATTGAGGGCCTGTGAGATCCAGCTTGGCCACGATTGGTGCAAGCAAGAGATGGGGCTAATGCTGCGAGATGAAAAAGATAAAGCGTCTCCTGCCCGAATCGTTGACATCCGCCCGTTAGCGAGGTCGGAAGCCGCCGGGCTATGATCACGTGCATCAGCTTTTTTCTGTCGTTTCAAATCTTCGAAGACAAGCAGCCATCAAGCCAGTACCAATATCAACAGCTCCCGTACCACCCTACATGAATGTTCTCTAGATGCGCCCGGTCATACCATGGAAAGTGACGAGGTACTCGTACTTGGGTCCCAATTTCGATGGGTTCGAAAACCTGCGAAGAACCTGCAAATCCGTCACGTTGAATGAGCTGCTTGCCTTGATCATCACAACCTTACAACCGTCGGATCTGTGTGCTTTGGCGAGTACCTGTCGACTCCTTTACCAACATACTCTCCTGGCCTCTATCGATCGGTTACGATCAATGGTCGATTATTCTTCCGATTGTTTTACATTTATCCTGCCAGTCGCGGAATTTGATGGATCTTGTTCAGGTCTTCAATCACACCTTGCCCCACAATAATGACCAGCCCTATCTACCCGACTCTCAAAATGCTCATACCTGTCTCTACAGCTGAACCTCAAAGAACTCTACATCAAATTCATACAATCTGATGGGTCCACAGGCTGGTTCGACATAACTTCCGTTCTTCGATCTTAGCTTAGTCATTGACAGCCTATAAGTATCTCGGAATCTTACTCAATCACTGTCTAGTAGTCTAGTCTTACCATTCAACAGGTACGATCAAGGCTAGATGCATGGAGCGAGTGCCGTCTCGCAACTTGTGATCCACTCTCATCATCTTCCTCTGAAGCGACTCTCTATTTACCGGCTTATAATAGATGAGTATAATCATTCTTTCATGGGCTTTGGGGGAAATAAAACTCGGATTGGAGAGCTCGAACTCATCAATGGCGACTTCAATCCGTAGAGTTTGTTCCAAATGCTCAATTTTCCGGCCGCACTGAAGATACTATCCATCACCCCTAACAAACATCGCTACGAGATCTTCCGGGACAGCCTTCACAACTGCGAAGAATACTTTCGGGCCATCAGCAATACTCTAGCTGCTCAATCATTACATTATCTGAAGTTCGATTTTACAAGTTGTGGTGGACTGTGATTCCAGCACCCGGTATTCACAAGCTACTTGGTCTGCGGCACCTTGAAATGCCAGTCCATCACATGAAAGAATGTGAGCTGCTCGAGGTTAAATATGTAGGCGAGGAGGATATCGACTGGGGTTGCCCGCCAGAGGTTTCACCTCCCCCCAACTTAGAGGTCCTCGAAATTCACGCCAGACACGCCAGACTTTCCTAAAATTTATCAGGCTCTAGAAAGAAAGGTGGACCATTTCCCCGCCTGGAGGAAGTTGATCGTAACCGCACATTACCGAGATCCAGTGGCTGCGGATGTCATACCAAACATGTCCTACAAAAGTGCAATGGACGGGGAGATTTGGAAGAGAAGCCAATACCAGCAGACATTGTCAAGCTAATGGAGGAATGCGAAACTTTTCCCCGTTTAAAAGAGACGTGTGATCGAGTTAGTGTTGAGCCTGCGGTTATCTACGATGATGCTATTTCTCTATGAGATCAATGGCCCTCCTTGATCGGTGTGGGAGATACCGAATCAAATTAGTCAAGGGGCTCGTCATCCTACGCCTTCAGACCCCAACTCCCCTTATGATTACTGCATTTTTCCAGCTGGTTATTTGCACTGGACTAGGATGATAGAGGGCAACGAACAAGATGGAAGCGCTTCAGATGCCGAGTCGTCCGTCTCTGTTCCCGAATGAGACTAACAGATTCACAGTGACACATTTGGTGATTTGCCCGGCGAATGTCAATCATTGTCCAGTCATGAAATTCTTCCATACGAGTGGGGTCTTGAACTTATGCCAAGCTTGTATGTATCGAAGAGCCGTATTTAGTTTACTCACAATCGAGCATCATGAACTTCAGACTTTCAGATCGTCATGTTTTTTCACATATCGAGTGCCGCTATGTGTGAAGTGAGTACTCCTGCTACAAGTTATCACTTATCCATGGCACAGATGAGCAAATACCGCTCATCAAAGTCTGGCTGATCTGAACTCGGTCTAAAACGCACAGAGAACAGTTAATTCTCATTGAATGTTATACGACTAAGTCCACTAGGACAGATCGTGTGGCTTTTGCATAGAACCTGCTCTTCCTCAATTCCTCGTTTCCCTCCTAAAGCCCAACCACATCAACATATATCTTACCTATGCTCATTGCTATGTCAAAATTTCCTCGTTGTTTCTGAATTAGGGTTAAACCAAGCCTTCCCGCTGCTTGAGCCAAGCAATACCGCGAGTTCATCAACGCCTTGCTTACAGGAAAGTATATTCTGGGAAATCGGGAGGAGAGGAAGCCATCTCCGTCCAGCTGAAGAACATAGGGTAGCGTTCTAGCTCATAGAATGCCCTCTGAACATTCAAACCGTTCAAGCGGCAGCGACGGCAGAAATTCGAGGCAGCTCACTATTCTATCAGACACCGTAGAGAAGTTTTCTGACGAAACGTCACCCTGTGACATAAAAACCATCAGTTCTGACAACGAATAGTATCTGCGGGACATATGGGATGCAGATACAGACACTATCGCAATAGCTATCTCCCCGTTTGAAATTCAACTCGCAATCACAGCAAGTTCATGTGCTGCTTGTCAGAACGTCTTCGACAGATGGCGGAATGTATCGAAAAATGGCCTAAATGCAGCAGCTTTCTACACTACAGTAACATCCATTTCACAGAAGCTTCTTCTGAGAAAGATTACCAACTCTGTCGGCTGTTCCTTCAATCTGTACTAGACGTTGCCGGATGGGGAGACGATTCATTTGGAGCATGATCCGGAGCTGGAGGATGGGAAGTTGGTGGGTATGGAGGAGATTAAGGAGTCATTAGGTAGGCACCAGTGGGTTGGGGGATAAACCATGCCCGGAGTATTAAGAAAGAGGGAGGCGGGGTTGAGGTTACCACGTAAGACGGCGACTGCGCATCAGTTTCTGCAGGCTGTTGCTGGGGGCTTTTTTGGAGAGAGTCCGAAGTTTTAGGGACTGTTTAGGGAAAGTGGGTGATGGTGTTGGAGTATAAATTATGGGAGATTAGGAGGACATATTGGTTCTGCATAGACATTGTATATGTTTATGGATGTGCCGCCGGACAGAACAGAAGGCAGGTATTCAAGTACCAACAACAGGTAGCAGTCTCTCCTGTTACGATCCGCCATATACGCCAATAAGCCCGCTCCTCAAATGACTATATTCTATCTTCCAAAATAGTAGACAAAACTACGACTATTCATGAGCAATTTTAGAGATGCATTCCATCCTTCTTCTGTACACATGGCCGAAGTCAGTACCTTGTCGTCCTCGTAGACATGGTGTGTCAAGGCTTGAGAGTGCTTGACCTCAATTTCGCATGAATATTGTGACTTCAATAAGTCAGATCTCTGTCAGAAATGCTTGAGTAAGTAGAGTTGCTATTTAAGCTGAGCAATTGCCTCATATTTCAAACCACGGTACACGTAGCTGCTCGTCGGGTTGCTCACTCTCGTTTCACCTCACCATTCTCCATCAACCTCTATAGCATGCTCTCCCTGAGGCAAAAGTAAACTAGCAGAGAAAGTAAGGACGGCGTGGAAGAACAAGGTTTTACTTCCCAACCAGTTCGTTGTCTAATAAAGTGTCTACTTTTTTAGTCGACAAACGCCCCAGGAATCGAACATGTCATATTTTCAGCGATATCTGAGGGCTGCCCTATCCTGAACTTCGTTCCCAATCCATCCCTCCCCGCCTGCAAGACAGTTAAAGCACAATAATACCCCCGGATTGTACTGATGCCTCAATTCGTGATATTGGATTTTATGGAGGATGAACTTCTTCTTAGAGGATTCACGGAATGACTCTCCGAGCGGGTCAATTTCATTCATGCTCTCGCTGTCCTCTGAGATATCATCTTGGTTCTTGCCGTCTTTTGAAATCATATCCCCACCGCCGCTGTCCTCGAAAATCCCATCCTCCCACAAAATTCTAGCATCGGCAATAGGTCGAATCGATGGTGCCTGTTCATCAGAACATGCATTTCGAAGCGAGGTTGCAGCAACTAGTGTCGCGAAAACAACTACAAAGTGAACAGATTTCTGATAGCCATCCTGCCAATAGGTCGTCGATAAACCATTGTCTGACTTTCCTAATTCTAGATCTGCACGGCCGTTGCACTCCCTTTGGTCAGTCCGTCCATGAGTATCGAACGATTCCGGGTGATGATATCTTGTGCGACCTGTGTCAACAGACTTCCATTTTCTGTATTCAACCAGCATTGGACATATACACTCTGTTTTCATTGTCAGAAACTTTAGTTCTTCTTGTCAGGGATCAATCTCTGCGCACCAGCATCGACCGTATTGATCGCATCGATAATAAGGCCGATCAAACTTGTCATACCACTCCTCATATCCAAAGGCAGGAGCAAGGAAGAAAGGTCTTGGAGGGTTTGAGACACCATCCTTCCTTCCTTAACGGAAGATCGGATGTAGTTGTTTCGCGCTGTAAAAGAGCATTTAGTCGCTCTTTATGAAATCCTCGTAATAAATCTCGCCATCTACTAATTAGTCTAGGGGCTTGCATTGACTTGGAGGTTGGGGTCTCGTCGTTATAGACCTCGTGTAAGTTTGCGTCCTTACTGATAAGCTACTCTAATAGATCTTGGTGTGCTTTAGGAGAGCATTTCTCTATTAAATGATGGATAAAGGCTTTCTTGCCATAATATGACCCACAGTTGATCGTAGTAGGATGCATTTCAAGTAGTTGTGGTGCAGATTCAGGTTCGGAATAGCAGACTGTACAGTACCTCAAGGCGAAATCGACACTTGAGGCGTCAAAATATTCGAATATATCATTGTGGCGCTTCCGGACCAGCCAAGATATATTAGAAACGAATCAATTGGCATTCTGTTTCACCTTGTGGTCCGAAAAAGAAGTTCTTAGATAGTAACTGCCAACCGGCATCGTACCCAGTATTACATTCGCGTTTCTGAATTGCCGTGTGTTCAGCCGAGAACCACATCGAATGCTCAGAATTTCCCCACTACCGTATTAATTGCTGTATAAGATAGTATCTTATATCCTTAATTGAAGCTTTTTCATCGAATTAGAACTATATCTTATATAAGGAGTAGGTGCTTATATCTGGAATATTAGGCACTTATTTTAAGAGAGTTTTAAGGAGGTACGTAACACGTAGTAATAGAGTTTTAAAGAGCATGGCTTGAAAATTAGGAGTTAGCAGGCTAAAATATAGCGGAGAATAACCTGTGGCTACAAGGCTAGTAAGCCTGAAATTTAGCGATTACAGCCTGGAATTATAAGGCGATGTGGCCTGAAAATTGGCCCTCACTATGGTCTTAAGTCTTAAAAATCACCCCTGCGTTGCATTTCAACTAATTAGACTAGGATCTTATAAATAGGAAAGTCTTATAAATTGATATAGTCTTATAAAGCAACTAATACGGTATTTTCCTCAATGAGCTAGGCAGAGTACTGAGGGTGACCTTCATTTGCTGAAATCCACTTCTGTACTATAGATCGTTATGGCTCGCCGCTCGGTCCTATCATTACAAATGGACTAGAGAGACGCAAGTTGACTTCAGCAAACGGCTCGTAGAAGTCACAAGGTGACAAGTAGGGACATATGGTTAGGAAAATGCACTTGCTGCGAAGTAATGTCGAGGTTTGCTCCTCTAATATAAAATTATCACCATCTCTTTTGTGATCTGGGCCCCTGCTTCTCGCCGATCAGGCAGGAGCTTCATGATCTCTTTACCAGATCCAATTGTTTGCTGCCGCCTTGTCCACCACTTCTGTGATCTGATTTTGGTGGGGGGCAAAAAAAACTCAAACATTGTAGGCGGTAGGTGCGTACTACTGCATAGCTCTAACATGACATATGAAAGTGACAGGCTTCGCCGGTCTGACCCTTGAATGATCGTCACGCACAAAAAGCTTGTCAAATATAACAACCAACCATCCTTGTCGACATCAATGCATCCACCACCGCAATGAGCGAATTCTCACGCAGCGTCTCTCGCAACGACACCATCGAAGCCATCACATCCTTCTACCACTTCCTCACCACCATCGGCTACCTGCCAGCCAGCGCAATCAAGACGCCACCCCATGGCGGCTGGCCCTCAACCGATGTAGAGCTTTTCCGCAAACTAGGAAAATCCGACAACGTCGTCGATATCCTTTCTCACTTGCCCTATATCAACAATGCCGATTTCTACATCGCGTATGAGACAGCACCGATCCGGTGGAACGGGGAGACGGTGAGGTTCTGGGCGCAGGAGCATCGAGATGAGGCGCTCAAGACGCAGAATCTGGAGCCGCCGAACGAGAAGGTCCCCGATCATGTGATTGCTTTGACGAGTGGGATGAAATATGGGAGTTGGCTATTACTTGATGCTGAGGAAGGTATGTCTGGCTGATGACGAGACTTCATCTTCAACTTGGTCGCTTTAGTGTGGAGATTGACGTTGGTGACAGGCACCATCTTTCATTATTCAATCCTAGGTGAGTCCCAGATTGACTCTTCGTTGTGGTCGCACCCGGACTACGCGAATGGCATGTCGTGGAGGCTTTGTCCGAAAGCTCCTGTGAAAGAATTCTTCAAGAATTGGGAGGACAAGTACAGGTCGTTGGAATGGGTCTCTGTGCCTGGAGAAAACAATGATGGAGGTGAGATCTGGGAGGCGAGTGATAAGAGTGAAGAAGACTTAGAGGTACGTTATTTTTGGCTGTCCTTTTACTACATTTATACCCGTTTTGTTCTGTAGTCGTTAGCGATGGGGGGTGATTAATCGATCTATCTTTTCTCTTTTATCTCATCAGATATTTGTGTTCTTCTATATATTTGATCTCATCTTCTAACCAACGTCACGTTTTCATAGGCACTGCGAAAAATCTATCATGATCATGGGTGGGCCATCCGCGGACTTTCGCAAGGACAAGATCTTCACAGCCATTCAGGCGTGGCATAAAAGAGCAGCTGGTGAGATGATGGATGACTATTATGGGAGACCACCTCAGAATCAAGAACAAGACTGATTTATTGAGGCAAGGGGTACGCACAAGAGGCTCGCTGCATGATGTATCGGTACAAGGAACATGGTAGGAAAAAAAAAATAATAATACATGGATCAACAGGTTTCTCTTGCTGTATTCAATATATACAACTGATATAAAAGTTCACACGCTGGGTAGTTCCCACAACTCGCGGCATTATTCCAATTAGTACAAGTGTATCTTCCCATAGTCTCTGAGTTCATGTGGGCTGTTTGCTTGCCGCGGTAGATCCGTACTCGTGACCCTAATCTCCGGACTAGTGGTCAAAGTTGGCATTGCAGTGACGGCAGCAACTGTCCTCTGAGCCATGGCATCCACCGACATTGTGTCCAACTGCAACCAATACTCGCAAGCCGTCAGCGGCGCCTCTTACTCACAGTTCGCCTCCGCGAACAACATCTCAACAACCGAGCTCTACGAATGGAACACCATCCTAGGCGTCGGAGGCGCGAACTGCACTACACAGTTCTGGGTTGGGTATTACTACTACATCAGCACAAGCGCCTCAACGGCGCCAACTACAACCTCTTCGCAAATCTCAACCAGCACTCCCGTTGTTCCTTCACCAACTCAAAGGGCATTGTGTCGGATTGTAACGGCTACGCGCAGGCACCGACCGGGTCGTATTGTTCATTATTTCCGGAGGATGAGGGGATCACGACGGCGGGGCTGGATGAGTGGAATACGGCGTTGAGCAGTGATGGGGCAGATTGTAACAGTGAGTTTTGGGCGGGGTATTATTATTGTGTTAGTGTTAATTGAGGTAACTAAAATGGCGCACACTGACTTCGAAATCTCGGATGCGACTACACGATGTTCGATCATTGAGGTGGAGAGCGATGAAATTCGTTGGATGGTGAGGCGGAAATGAGGTCAAGTCGACGGTTCGCTAAGAAAAGGGTTAACCGTGGGAAGAGCAATAGAAGTGTTCGTGAACATATTAATAATCCGGGACGTCGAGACATATTGAACGTGGAAGCAGATGCCCTAGGAGGTTTTGGAACATTCAAAATACCGCAATCAGCAACATAGCAACCGAATGTCCCAGAGATCGTGGGGTCTTCTTCGGAGCCTTGCTCGTAGGCACCTGGAAATGCAACACGAACCGAGATTCCGCTGGTCAAATTTATCCTTTCCGTGAAATGTTCCTTGGACTTGTGGTGCGTGCCGACAAACTTCACATCCGACGGAGTTCAAAGTATCCCAAGTCAGCCGTCGACCTCAATTTCCTCTCACCCCTACGAGTGACGAGGACTCCGTGTGGTATAGGTAGCGTGGCCTCCAACTCTCTAGGAAGCATAAGGGGTTCGCAACGACTCTTGCCTTTAGGCGTAACAAAACCACCATTGTCGGCCCTATTTAACATGCAGAAAAGAGGCGAAATATGAAAGCAACAGAATGGGCCGTACACCGCGGACATGGGGCAATATTGAGGCTGGAGGATCATACATTGAGATGATGGCATCGGGTCCTTTTGAGGTTGGGAAAAAGGGCACACTCTGTCGTGCGCAGACAAGAGGGTACCGTGACCTTGCTCGGTATAGAGGGACGTCTCTCTTTGAAAAACACTTGAAACCTATGGTCATCGGCAGTTGAAGGTATGAATGACTGTTGAACAGAGTTCAGCACAGAGCGTGCGCCCGAAGTCTGAAACCCCACGTCACCAAGGAATACCTCGCATTATATTGTTGGTTGCGTTGCAGTTTGAATATCAATATCAGCTGGACTTCGACAGCAAATCGAGCTTACTCACGTGAAATGTTTCGAGGAGGGATAATGCCAATAGGGTTGAGTCTCGTCTCGAATAATCCAGGCATCTGAGCCGGCTACCAGGTCTACATATCACGCGAGTTCTTCGTTAGCCAAGCCGCTACTCCGTAGACTCAGGAAACTTCTCATTCTAAACTCTGCCCAACTTCTTTTGTTCCTCTCATACGCAAGACGCCTACCAAGTGCGAAACAAGGCTGGCAAGGCCAACCTTACTCAAAGACGGTGCTGGGCCTGGACGAGCAGAAGAGGATTTATTCTCGGTCCGGCCCGTGCTTTACTAAGGCGCCGAGACGGCACCTTTTTAATAAGGGAAGTGGGATTTTAAGCATTAGAAAATGTGTCACAAGGATTGACCTTGATGGCATAATTATCGCATGCTGGCACTACAGGTGATAGAGCATGTTTAGTGTCACTTTTTAGCCCTGCCGTCTGAAAAACATGCTGTGGCTGCCAACCACAAACGCTATTCCCCGCATTGTGCCATCGAGTGTCAGATGAACTGCTGCCTCAGGCACCTCTTTTTGGCTCCACACCTCATTTCCCATGTATTTAGTCTCCTCCTACCTTAGATTCTATTCTACAGACTTTTCTCCCCATCCGTCAGTCAAGTTCGAACCCTCAAATGCTCATTTTCTATATTCAGAGTCTAAAAGAGGCAATGCTGTTGGTTCCCTTACGTCTATAGGAATCTCGATCGCCAGAATTCTCCACCTCGGGTTATTCTCCCCAGGATCGATCTGCCAGATCCCAGTGCTTTTCCCCATTGCGCCGCGGCCAAAACCCCTGATATGTTCCACCTGCAGATCCTCTAGAGCACAAACATGACTCGGGTCCCTAGGCTTCTCCCCACGGTTCACCACTTTCTTCGCGGCTTGCTTACGAACTAGGAACCTTACTTTCCGAGAAGCTGCTGAATGGCTCAGAATTGTCCAACGAGTCGTGCGACAGATGCTTGTTGGCCGGATGGATAATATGGTTTTGTCTACTCATAGGAAATCTTGAACATACCCCACGATCAAGGACCTAAGGCTCGCGAGGATAACTCTTCTTGAAATTGAGTTCAAGCTTGGAGTGGACGACAACGGGGATTGGAATCATAAGTACCGTAGAAATTGGCAGATGAGATAATATCTTATGCAAATATTTGCGTTTTTTCTTCAAAAGAGATATACCCTTTGGTAGTGATATAGTATCTTATCTGACTAGCATCTTAACTGGGGCATAGTATCTTATCTGCCAGTTGCTACGGTATGTGTATCCACTCTGAAATTCCGTTGCAGTGGTTGTACCGCAAATTTTATTTCGAATTCCCTCTGATTGAAGGTTGTCACTTCTGCCAGGTGTAGTCCTTGGTTATCAGAACAAATTTCTGGCTTTTTGTATTATCGAGGATGAGTGAGAGGGATCCTGAGGTAAATCTGTTCCAGTGGAATAATGAAACCGCGACACAGTACTGACGCATTGTTAGTTCCTTCGGGAAGAATGGGCACTATATGGTATCGGAGCTGCAGTTATCCTCCTACGATTCGCAACAAGAATTAAGACCGTCGGGTTCAAGGGATTTCAAGGCGATGACTTCTTTTCACTCCTAGTACTAGTGTTTTTCACAATGGATGCCGCAACGGTGCAAATAATCTGTATGTTTGAAGCGGAGGATCTGCAATGTTTAGCATTATTAATCAGTGGACCAGATTACCATGGGACAAATGTCGAGGCATCAGCTATTCAAAAAAAGAGGAGTGAGTAGCCGTGGTGGACATGGCGAGGCCCTTGACTGACGAGTATCCCCAGCCTTGACTCCCATTGAAATTAGTCGATACGAGTTCGGATCCAAAGAACAACTCGCTGCGTGGTACTCTTATACGGCCTTGATTTGGTGCTTGAAGGGGACGATGCTCTGTTTCTTCAACCGACTGACGTATGGCCCTCTCAACAAAAAGCACTTCATAATTCTAACAGAATCTTCCAGTTTTGGCCTTTGGCAGCACCGCTACGTCAAATGGCTTGGACTGGCATGTGTTGTATCTTACATTGCGGTCTTCCTCACCATCACATTCGCTTGTTACCCCACTCAGAAGAACTGGCAAGTGGTCCCAGATCCAGGAGCGAAATGTACACTTAAGAAGCAAAACTTTCTCGTCACCGTTGTCCTCAATGTTATCACCGATGCCGCTATCCTCGTTATTCCTCTGCCACTCCTTTGGAAACTCAAAGTAACAGTTAAAAGGAAGGCTATCATCGCGTTTCTACTGTGTTCTGGTCTGTTCGTCATCGGCGCTGCCATTATTCGTGTTATTTTAACCTTAAGATCCAATCCTAGTGCGCTGAATATCAATCGATGCGGAGTTCGCGAAACTATTGTTGGGATAGTCGCAGTCAATCTTCCGATTCTCAGACAACTCTGCAATAAGTCTTTTTGGACGAAAATTCCGTTCAAGTCCACCCCCCTCGCTCACGGAACATCGCACAATCTACATGATCCTGGTGGACCCTACGAACTGTCATCATCCTCGCGCTCTGACAAGGACAGAAACAAAGTCTGGGACCTAGAGGCTGATATTGTGGACCAGAAATTGTATAGCAAGAGCGAGATGAGCTTCGGATGGAGGGGAAGCACGGGTTGCGGTAGTAGGGAGTATATTATTGTTGGAATGAGTAATCAGTGACTCTGGTGCTAGGCACCATGAGACATGTAACGCATCACATGACCCAAAGTTCGCTTGATCAGTATGACGTGGTTTATGAGTAATTGGGAGATTTCTGTCTATAAGTACAGACTGCTGTACTTTGGTTTGTTCATTGGTATCTTCGCCAGCCTTAATAATCCAACCACGTTTTCCTTATTCTGTCACTGCTCGTCAGTCACGTGACCATATTGCAAGAATTATCCAGCGGAAGGAGAAAGAAATAGAAGGCGTAACCGTTTCGACTTCATACCTAGTTTCGACTGAGGACGCGGATAAGGCTGCACAGTGGCATTATGGAATGGGTGGTGGGTCGAGTAAAACGAGTGTTCATGCACGATCGGAAGGATAAGTCGATTATGATGTTTAGGAATACAGAACGACCAGGGAGTTCGGAGTCGCGCAGCACGAGTGATGCAGTAGCAAACATTTCACAATGCCGAGGATGGGACGACTACCACAAAAGTTTTCGGGCTACGATAGAGAATATCATCAAGGAACAGTTTCCGAGAAAAACAATATACAATTATTCGGCTCTCATGTCCTCGGCGACGCTTAGAAACTTTCGCACCTCAGAACCGACCATCCATCACATTCACACCCTCACCGAAGCAACTCCAAGATTTATCCTCCACGCTTGCTAGAACCTAAATCCAACCATCAAATGATCTCCACCAGCCGTGTGAACTTTTCTAGATACTGATCCCACGCACCAGCGTCTCATTTAGACATGAAATGCGCTCGAACTTTCCGTCATCCTTCTTCACAGGTACTAAACACGACAACCATACAGCATCGTCTTTGAACTCCAAACCTACGGGAAAGTCCAGCAAATCCTATTTGTTGCTCCCATCTTTGGAAGAAGGATAGACACAAATCCCCTCCAAGTCATCAGCTCGTGGTTGATCCTTCTCTTACCCGTCCTCGGCATTGCCTGAGGGCTCTGTGATTTCCTCATCCTCGTTAGTCCTCCCCAGGAATTGGGCTCTTCCACCGTAAACGCATTGTACTCCTTAACTGTTGGCTCGAGCTCTGGCCGATCCTGTTTCTCGAGTGCTGTAGCAAGTTTTCTCTCAAGGAAGACCTTTTCGAAAAATGGACTAGCATTTTCTGGTAAATTTCATACCCAGGCTCAAGATCCGGCCACTCAGGTCGGTATCGTGCGGCGAACGCCTCGTATTTATCGCCTGCTATCTTCTCAATCTCTGGCCTGTCATGAGCCTTTATTACATCTTTAAACCTCGTGAGCATCTGGTAGGAGTGAATTGCCTGAGGCGCGGTTCCCGGTTTAATCTTTATAACCCTATGGTCGACATTTTTCATCTTATCTCGCTCCTCGACTGGCTGAGCAAACATGGCCAACAGCACCAGCCTTTCAGGTAGAGTCCAGCAGTTACTCAAGGAATCCGGGCCCCAAAGGGGCCCGGAAATATTGAGGGCCATTCGATCATGCTCGAGTTTGCTTTTCATATTGTGAGGAGCCACGGGCAACAGGTTCTCGTTGTGCATTTGCTGCACCACCTTATCGAAGTCCCTGCGATCGTCTTTTGAGAACTCCATCAAGTAGCCTCAGATCTTGAGCTCAGCAGATAAATTTCTCCATGTGGTGCTGTAGCTTGACGTGGTATCACGCTGCAATGCACTATTTCGGCCAGTCGGGTGGCGTGCGGAGGTGGCAGACGATCAAGGATAATATTGTTATCCAGTGACGCCCAGGACCAAGATGGGGCTCGCCACGTTGGCAATCGATCCAATCAAAGATAGGGACATTAGCTCGCGCGGCAACTGAGAGCATCACAGGCTAGCTAGATACTCCTCACGGTCATTGCCAATGAGCCTCCCTATTTCCATCGCCAGGCCTGACACGGCTAGAAGCTTGTCTTCCGGCATGGTCAATTTCTTACAAGAGTACTCGTGGATGATGAGATACCCAGATGTTGAACATTGTTCCGAATGGTTGTTCATGTTTTTTTGCACTTTCGTTGTAGCTCTTGCTGCGGCCCGCAAAATCTTGTTGAATACGTCTGTGGTCTGAATCTTCTAAGTCGAACGACCAGTCTTCAACGCCTCCGTCACTGATCTAGCAGCTGTGGCACTGCCATAACAGTCTTGACCCATACAGTTCTCGTGGGCTAAGAATGCGTTCTTGTAGGGTCCATGCTCTTTGATTGAACGCTCGTTGGAGTTGAAAAAGGGACTCTGCTCCCGGAATAGTACCGTGCCTATCTCATCGCCTCTGGGCAGATGTATGGCAATCTCATGAGGTCTCTTGCAATACCCGTGCTGGGATGATTTTGCATAAATTTCAAATGCTAAGGAAACTTTCGCTTGCTTCCCATGCAAAGCCTCCACTGATAGTCACAAACGAATTGCGATAGTACTGGGCCATCTTCGATATCTCGCGGTCTCTGTAGAATTTTGAATCTCGTATGATGCAAAGAGAATCGATTCAAATATAATCTGACCCCAATTTTCGGGCGAGGAAAACGGCATCCTGCAGGGTCTGCGGTAGTCCGTCGCTCTAAATCCTCTCATCCTCTCTCTTCGATCGTCACAAGTGTTAGTTGAGAATGTTTGTGGTTGGCCCCATACATAACTCAGAGCGATGTATCATCCTAATTTTGCTTTCTTGGTAGTATACAAGACCGGATTCTCGTCCTCTAGAATCTTGATGACTCGGGTTGGCAGGGCCTTCTTTTCGCGCCAAGGACACACTGGATGTGTCTCGAAATAGTCCGCAATCCAGGACTGGGCTCGAGAAAGACCTGCATCGGACGCAGGGTTAACATGGATAGGACGAGTCTCGGTGGACTTGCTTGCTAGACCATCTGTTTGTCATTTAGTTTAAAAAAAATCCCCCACGCGTAATGATTTCGAGCCCCACCTTCAGCGGCATGTAGCTCGACAACCAGATCGTGCTTTGACTCGCAGCGTAAGCGGCCATCTCAGATTCCATGTTCGACTACTTCAGCATCATGCTGAGTTTCGATAACCCAGATAATTCAGCTGATCGACCGGATGCACTGAAAAGTCGAAGTCTGCGTCCGCGTATTGTTCCAGAATTCTCCCGACTCTAGCTATGTCTACCGTAAACAGCTTCCCGTTCTCTGGATCATCCTCTCCACAACATCTATTGATCGCCCGCCCGTCATTTTTACTGTAGACATACCCCCAGGCGAATTCGCCAAAGGACCGGGTGGCAAAAAATGTGCACCACTGGTAACCTGCCTCAGCAGCTGCCTTCAAGTCGGCGAGACGGAGTTTCCCGTGAATTCCGATATCTCCTCTTGTGTAGCCTTCTTGTAACTCATGTAGAACCGAAAGAGGTCGAAAATCGTTACTAAAGGAGAAAAAAGTGGGGCAACAGATGCGTTTGGACTTGAAGGTTTCAACTTCGTCAACCACGACATCGTCTTTGGCCATTGTCCAGTAGCAGAACCCTTTTTGAGGCGGCTCGATACTCATTTGATAGATGGAATCTGCCGGACGATTTGGAGGGTAAGGAGAGAGGGGCAAAGAAAAGAGAGTCAGAAGGCTGAATGGTACATTTAATATTTGACGATCTGGCAAACCCCAGACTGCGCCTCGTTTGCCTTTGCGTTGGGAAAGCCCGTCTTGGTAGCGCAGTCGCGAAGCTGCCTCGCAGCCACAGAATGGGGCCGCCTCGCTTAAGATTGCCCCCCAAATATCTGAAGCTCCTTGTCGGCTACAGCTTCAAGTTACTGTATTAATTGCCTTATAAGTCCCCAAACCCACTACATGATCCCTCCGTTTATTAGAGGCGGGTTTGTTGAGCAAGGTGGAACAGGAATTAATAAGAGCATATAAATAGGGGCTCAGATTGCCTAGTATTTCTCTCTTCTGAGACTCATTTTTAATAAATTTAACAAGTAATAACCTTTAATACTTTGTATTTTAGAAAATTTTGGATTAATATCCATGAGCAAGTGCGGTAAGTCTCTACGAACCGTGGGAATATTTGAATATATCAAAAATTCAATGCCATTTATAACACCTTGTTCCTATTATAAGAGCGGGTTCCAAAATACCAAACGCTAGAATCCAACATAAAAGTTAGGGTCCTGTAAAGCAATCATTACGGTATGCGTGCAAGCAAAACAATGTAAGGATTTGAGGTTCTAACAAACAAAGAAAGAGATTCCGATTCAGTGAGAGGGGAAATGATGGGTTACTAATGCGTTCGCAGAGCCTCTATCTCATCCTATGGCACCTCATACCATCCCTAGCAGAATTTGCATATTTAAGCAGCTTCCTCTCTGCAATGGAGTGTACATCACCTTATATTAATTTTGAATCAAAGACAGCTACAGCAATAGAAAACCCAGACTGCAAAGATGGATATGAGAAGTGCAAATGAGACTGCCACACATCTCAGCCAACAACATCTCGAGAAAAAATCGCATCCTACCGAGGCAAAAAAAACAAGCCTGAAGCTACTGGAGCTGAAACCAAATCCCAGCCCCGTACTTCCGTGAAGATCTCAATTACCTTTAACCTTCTTGGTAGAGTTTTAAATCATCTTACGACACCATTATCCTACATTCTAGCATTTCTGGCTTGCACCTTTCTCGTTCAAGTACTCGACAACTCACACAACTCACCAGTACGCGCAATTATAGCAGCAACTGACGTACTGCGCTGGACCGAATCCTATGTCCAAAACCCGGAATTTCAGTCCCTGGTAGACGCACAGTCGAAGCTCTCGGCAATGCAAGAGGCAGCAGCCGAAGACGTTTCGCGCCCATTGATCATGAAAAGAGATGAATCAGCTATAAAGGAGGTTCTGATTCTGATCAGGCACAGCAATGTAACTTCAGAGTCGATCTATTCCACGCTTTGAAATACCGTGGTGATTGGAAATATGTTGACAAATGTCCGCAGGGTAAAACTAGTGAAGCACGTCGACAGGTTCCTAGAACTTTCGCGCACAGCAGGTGACGGCCTATGAAGATTCAGCTCCCACTTGGATTGCAAAGTGGATCGAATCGTCAACACCAACGAAAGGACTGTCAACCAGCCCCAGAAATTTGCAGGAAACAACGCACAAAAGCAGGAGCGGAACGGCCATCTCAAGGAAGGACTCGTTCTACTCTTGGGGCCAGAACCACCAGCAGAAGAAGCACTACGCAAACAGTATGTGCCACATCTCGACAAAGTGAAAGACGATATCACTGCCCTCTTTTTGGAGGCTGGAGCCGTAATCTTAGATCTCAAGACTTCGAAGGAAACCTCGACATTACTCAAGATATCGCCGCCGTGGACTTGCTGGACGTCAAAGATAGTCAGTTGATCCAGTCCCGTAAGATCGCAGCATATTTCGGCCTTACTTCAAACGAGTTGTGCAAACTAGAGAAGCAGGCAATTGCTTTGCGTACGTTAGACGAGCATCAGAAAACTACATACAAGCGGGTGACTGATATCATGGATGACTGATATCATGGATGACTGATATCATGGATGACTGATATCATGGATGACTGAAGACGATCAGCGACAACTTGGACAATTTTGGGGAAGACATGTCCGAATCTAGGTTAGAGGTGGATACTAAAATCTCACTAGTCAAATCGAAATTTTTTTCTAGGGGTGTGAATGGGCTGGAGCAGGGAAGGATTAGGACAAGGCAGTTGAAGGACAGAAAAAAGAGAGAGATTGTTGATCAGATCAACAACAGGTTTGGATAAGGATCACCCAGCGGCCAGAATTTTCTTCGGGGACTTCTTAGTTCATCCCATCAACAACAAAGACAACACTCACAGAAATAGCTATTTTCTCTTCTATCTCATGCCGTTTTCCATCTCAAATGCGAGGCTAGGCAGCGGCTGTCCCATTATCCTTGCAACCTTCCTCCGATTCACCTCTTCCGCTTCACGTATCTTGCTATCCTCCTCCCTCATCAGCTGTTTTGTCCGACGATGCCAAAACAGCCACACGACAAGAAGAGTAAGAGTTATGAGTGTTGTAAGAACCCAATACACCCAGAACTTCTTCGAAATTACCCCTGCAGAGTCACCTGCCTGCAAATCGAAGAAAGTCGTGCTGAAGATCGACTGCAAAGATATGTCAGGGTCCCCGGCGGAACCTCTAAAGGTGGTTGCGAGAAAAAAACGTAAGGACTTACCGAAATGAATGCACCAGGCAGGAAAATGATGCCGATAATAGCCATGGTAGTTTGCTTTCTCGTCTCAAGCATAATCTCCAGATCCTTCTGTGCTCGCTGCGTTTCTCGACGTTCCTCTTCACTCGCAATTTCCAGATTGATCGTCCTCTGCCGAGTCAATTTCTCGAACTTGATTTCCTTCTGCTGCCGAAATATGCTCAATGAAACTAGGTTTCGGAGGACATTTCCAACAAGCTTCAGGCGAGACAATGTGATGTGGTGATGGGTTCGAATGCCTTCGAGCTTGGCTTTCAGTAGTTTGAGGCGAGAGGCGAGCAGTGGATCAGCTGCCTCTCTGCGGTGCCTTTGGCTTTCTGGCCATTTGGTTCTGAGATCAGCGAGTGTATTGTCGATGATTTGGAGTATGCTTAGGTACCCTTCCGGCCGTTTCCAAAGCACTTTTTTGTGGCACTGTACCTGTTGACTGTTACTTCACAACGCCAGTCTCGGAAAGAGACTCACAAGGTCATTGTTCATCCTCGCCAAATCAACACTATCCGCCTTTGTAATATCCCGATCGTTATACTTATCCGACGCTGCCGCAACCTCATTCTCTAAGATACGAACTTTCTCCCTATTATGCCGATGCCGTTTCTCAACCTCCATATCATAAGAGAAAATCAATATCGGCAAAAATAGCGGATGATCAATCTAATCCGAACAGCTTCTCAAACAAGCTATACACTGCGCAATATCAGATCGCTCTGTTCCTTTGAAGAAGCCTCTCGTGATGCCAGTCTCGAGTTCGTGGGAGAGAACTAGTTCCCAGTATCTGCTCTTGCGGACGTCAGATTTTTTGACGTCGCTTTTGCGGTATATTATCTCTGATGTGAAGTTAGTGGATGGGAGGAGAGTGTAGTAGCTGAACCTACGCAAGTACAGCTTCCCATCTATCAACGGCGTCCCAGACCAAAACACTGGCCGACACAACTCGAAGTCTCGATCCAGCTCAGCGGCAACTTCATCGATTTAATCATGCTTTCGTACTGCTTCCTAGGGAGCGACAAGGTACGCGACTCGAATGTATCTGGATGGTTGGCTTCCTTTTGCAAACTACTCCTCGTCAGCGATTCTCTTCATTTAAAAAACTACGATATTATTACATCAGGTAAATACCACCTAAACAACCTTCAGGCCGGCTGCTGAAATCACTAAACAAGTCCTCAAGCTCATTGTCCTGGATTTCTCTTTCGTCTTTAACAAAATTGTCCACTGAATCCTCGAACACGAAAGCTTCGAAACAAGTGGTTGTGTCTTCACAGTTTCTGTGCATCCGTTGAGATATTCTTGGAATAGGTATTCATCCATAATTGCACTTGCAAAGAATTTATGCTAGTGTGACAAGGCATGGTGCGTGATATGCGGAGCAGGTTGCGACATATGTACTCAAGCGCCACACGCACGCCCATTTTTCAATGGAAAAGCAACGAGCAATAATGCAGAAATATGCAAGAGTCGCCGAATTAGTGCAGTGTGGTTTATCCAACGGAGCATGATTGGATGTCGGTGAGGCTGCAAGTTCGCGTGCATGAGAGGGAAGAGAGACCGGGGCCAGTGAAGATTGGGAGATTTCTTCTGTTGAAGGTTGCGCAAAAGTATGGAATATCGGCAAACGGAGAGAAAGAAAGAAGGGTATTGAGCTCTGGGGCCAATAGATTGTTGACAGTATTTTGAACAGAGGTTTAAGGAGATAGATTTAAGGGGTAAATAGCGTGGTATCGACACTCAGTGACCAGCTAATGGTGCAAAGGATTTCGACAAGCTTGAGGGATGTGTAATTCAATTTCATCTTGTTAATATATGTTATTTTTGATCCAAATACTCATATGTCAATGCCATTATCGTGATTTAGTACATCCTTCTGATCCTTTGCTTGGCTGCCATAACAAAATAAGATTTATTCCATCCTGATCCAACGGGCCTTCCACTTTCTTTTGTCCGATGCCATGGGAGGAATCGGCTTCTTTAGGACCAAGAATAATGCGCTGTGTTTCGCATATAATATGGCGAGACTCCATGAACCAGGCCCGCCCTGCCCAGCAGCATCGAAAAAACACTGGTTGGTGACAGCGTAATGATATCGACATTGCAGTTCTTCGCTTTCAGGAACCCAGTTCTTTCTTTCCCCATTCTTCGTGGTCCCGCAGGTCGACCTCACTTCAGTCGTCCCTGATCACCCTCACATAATCTCTGCCGCAAATTTACTCCTCGCCCGAATCCTTGGCCCATAAAAGACCAACACCCAAGGAACGATCGTCAACAGCGCTCCAATTCCCCCAAGCAAACTTGACGCGCCTTGGAACGTCAAATTGTTGAACATCGCTGCCGTAACCAACGGGAACACGCCAGCAAGGATATTTCTGCAGAAGCTCTGTGCTGCCAAAGCTGAAGACGCGTACCTATGATAGGTATCCGCGAAATAATTGAAAGTGGCGAGGTAGATGGAGTAGATCCCCATGGTGGCACATCCGATGGCGAGCGTTGGCACGATCCAGGGGATGGAAGAGAATTGCGTCCATCCGAACCAAAAGAGTCCGATTGGGAGGAGGGCCGACTCGATGCATGCGAAATATAGACGGCCTTCTGGCGAAGACAAATCAAGATTGCGCATTAATCTTGACTGTTTATCCGGATTCTTCTTCGATGACGCCAAATACCTTGCAAGGAGTTGGTCCTGGTAGATGCTTAGAACGGTGGACAACGAGGCGCCAACACAGAGAGCAGCAAAGACGGCGCCAGATTCCTGGATCGTGAAACCATGAGAGTGTGAGAAGACGAGCGGGATGGACCCGAATGTGAGGTAGAGGACTGCCCAGGAAAAGGATACCCAGAGGGAAAAGAAGAATACGACGGGTTCGGTGACCAGAAGATGGAAAGGGCGGTAGACTGAGATGCCAATCATTTTTGAGAGGGACTCGCGCTCTTCGTCGGACTTGACTTTCCATCTGATGCGTTGGGTTTCCTTTTTTTCTGATCCCGCATCACCCATTGGCATTTCGAATCCAACATATCCAAGTTTTTCCCGCTCTTCGTACCACTTGTTCAAGCACTGAGCTTTCCGGCTCAGAAGGATACTGCCGCGAGTTTCGCGGAAAAAGATGGTGACGGCGGTGATGAGAAGACCATTTATTATGACCTGGACCCAAAATACCCATCTCCAATTGGTGTGTTGCGAAATGAATCCGCTGACCAAAGGACCCAGGCCCGTTCCAAATAACGCCCCTCCAGAAAACAATGCCATTGGCTTATTCCGATCCTTGGCATGATACAAATCACTCACTACACCTCCCACCATCGTCGAGAATACCGAACTCCCACATCCAACAAAGAACCTCGCTACTAACATTCCAGGGTAGGAATGAGTGACTGCGCAACATATCTGGCAGATGAAGAACAGGATCCCTGCTGCGACGAAAACTGGGTATCGTCCATTGATCTCGGAAAATGGGGCGAGCACCATGGGAGCGATGGCAAAGCCTGCGCAAAAGGTTGTAATTCCAACGAGGATGGCTACCTCACTGACGTGCCATTCGATCGACATCTGTGCCGTCGGAGGGGAATATGAACCAGCCGCGTAGGCAGTGATCATCGTTGCTATGCAAGACAGCCATATTGTGAAATCTTTCCTACTCTTAGACCATTCAAAGGGCGATGTAAATTTCTTGAGGTCGGGCTGTGGTGGTGCTGGGGTTGCTGAGGCTTTGGCGTGAAACTTGGTCGAGGGGAGGGGAAGTGAGGTTTCGAATGTCAGGTAGTGGTGTATTATCGGAGAGGATCCGTCCAGGCTGGTTGGTTCGGAAGAGAATGAGTTTGATATCGAGTCGTCGTTGTATGTTTTCTTGTCGTCTTCTTCCCTGAATGTCTTCGTCTGCTCAGATTCCTGTCCGAGATCGTCATCAGAAGGAAGACCTATCTCTGGAGCTGCCATTTCTGGCCAACTCTTGATACCCAAGACAAGCAATGTAAATTCACAAACAAGGTTGTTCCAAAAAATGAGGAAAGAGTTCAGAGAAGAGAGTGTGAAGGAAGACTTGAAGAAAGAGAGAGATCAAACGAAATGTAGAGGTTGCAAACGAGGCGTGGTTGGATGCCCGACATAGCGAATTATCTCCAGCACTTGTGGAATTGCCAAACGAGTCGTGGTTGGATAGATCGGCATGGCGAATTATCTCCACGACTTGTGGATACAGTTATTCCCGTAACCGTAGCTTTAAACTTCGATTAGTTAGACTTGCCGATCCGTTCAAGCCTTTTTTGGGCTTCTTTGGGAAAGCTCGATGCGGATTTGATGCCGTGTTGAAGGGAATGTTATTCCCAGCCAAAGGGTTTTATCCCCGCGATGCTGAGTAATGTTGCAAGTACAAAAGTGGTGCACGTGTGTACCATAAGAAAACCGCATGGAGGAAGGCTGCATGAATGATTCATCTTGACTTCGAAGAGATTCGTTCAAAAGCCTCAAGTAGTCGTCTGTAACCAGTTTGGAGTGATGAGAAGTTATTTGTCTCCGACTTTCTCGCTTGATTGAAGATTTTGCCAAGGTTGACTCATGTGAGACTGCTTCATCTTCATCGAAGCTTTATAAAGGCTTGAGAAAACAATTGTTCAGCAGCAGCTAGAGATTGTAAACCTACCATTCCTGAATATAAGTAGGACGCCGGTACTTGCACATGCTAGGTAAGACTTACCGCCGTGCACGTTGCCTAGAGCAAGGCTACCACCAACTTAAATTTTTCAGCCTTGTATTACTCTCGAAAACTGTCAAGCTCCCCGCCGAGGCTCCGACACAAATTGCCTTGACCAATGAAGCGTACATATGGGACTGCGGAGTAGAGTAGTGGTCCCCGAGCTCGCCGATTAATTGATTTGAACCTAGCAATTAGCGTAACGCTGGCTTTACCTTTGCCGGACATCACAGCCTCATTCACGATTGAGTTATCAACGGATCTGCTCATGAATCGAAGAGAAAGACGGAGTATTGGAAGTTAGAAACGGCTGTAAGCCCGCCCGACTTTGAAAGGTTTAGAGAGCAGAGGATACGTTTTTGTATCCAGTGACGAGAAATGTACTCGTTTTGAGTTCAGCCTCGTCTTATTTTTCTCTGCACAGGCCTTCCCTTCAAAAATCTCACAAAATGCAGCTGATAGTGACTCTCTTAACTCCATTGGTTTCCCTTTCTGAGGAATGGTTCAAAGCAAATCAGGCCCTTTCTCTTGCGCCTTCTTGTGGTCTGACAGGCCATCCAGTGGAGAATTCCATTCCACAGGAACATACCGCCGCAGCCGGACTGACTGAACATCCAATCACATCCCACATATCATGCATTAAAGCCACATAAAAACGGTTTAAACTGGTTTTGGTTAGCGCGGATCACGTCAACGCAGCCTCGTAAGAAGAATTTGAAGGGCCACAAGACGGCGAAGTGTTGGCCCAGTTTAATAATCGGAGGGGCAGTAAGGCGTGATTTAAGAACAATGGAGATCTTTCTTCCTACAAATTCAAACTCAAACCCATTTCACATCCAAAATTCTCCTTCAACAAACATCAAGCAAACACAAATCAACAAGTTAGTTACACAACTTCAAAATGGCCGCACAAGAACAGAGACCAGCTCCGTAAGTCGCAGTGCTCTTTTCCAATCAAATCTACAAGCACATCCCTCCCCTCCAAGGTTGCAGACGAATTCACCCCGCCACTTTTGTGCCGCCGAGTGGTCATCTTTTGGAATCGCGATCGCAATCGCGATCGCACAAACCAACCCAACCCAACCCAACCTTTTCCTCCTCTACTAGACGAAGAGATCTTCATATCGCGCAAAATGCCGTATTGACAACATCTCCCCCACTTGTGTGCTCATTATACTAACATCTTCACTTTTGCAGTCTCCGTTTGGGATCCATCGCACCCAACTTCAAGGCTGACACTACTGCCGGCCCAATCGACTTCCACGAGTTCATTGGCGATAACTGGGTTGTGCTGTTCTCTCACCCCGAGGATTACACTCCCGTCTGCACCACCGAGCTCGGCGCTTTCGCAAAGCTCGAGCCCGAGTTCACCAAGCGTGGCGTCAAGTTGATCGGTCTGTCTGCCAACACCATCGAGTCGCACGTAGGATGGATCAAGGATATAGATGAGATATCTGGCTCCAAACTCGCCTTCCCCATCATTGGTGACAAGGATCGCAAAGTCGCATACGCTTATGACATGTTCGTCTCCCTTACTCTGCCAAAAGAAACTCTCCGAACTGACACAGTGTTACAGGCTCGACTACCAGGATACCACCAACGTCGACTCCAAGGGCATTGCCTTCACCATCCGTTCCGTTTTCGTCATTGACCCCAAGAAGACCATCCGCCTCATTCTCTCCTATCCCGCTTCCACTGGCCGCAACACCGCCGAGGTCCTCCGCGTCGTCGACTCCCTCCAGACCGGCGATAAGCACCGTGTCACTACTCCAATCAACTGGGTCCCTGGTGATGATGTTATTGTCCACCCCAGCGTCAAGAACGAGGAGGCTAAGAACCTGTTCCCTCAATTCCGCATCGTCAAGCCATACCTCCGATTTACCCCTCTGCCGAAGGAGCAGACTTCCGCGGCTGTTTAAGTTGGTGGATGAATGAGAGCAAGGATGGATGAATGGAAGAACACGAGCTTATGAGAGATTGCGATAATTATGGCGGGACGTTATTGCAGTTCAGCCGCATCAGATATCAGGCTGATTGGAGCAATTTCCTATGAGTACGAAACGAAAAAGTAAAAAAATAAAACAAATACCCTTCTATCTGACACGTCGTGATGCTCTTGACATTTCTCTAACAGTATACATTGAATCAAATTGCCTTCAGATCTTCCTCTCAGTAACTAATGATCACCACTGACTCCGAATCCTCCTCTCGTCCAATCTTGGGCAGACAGGGGAGCTTCCGTTCCCAAAAAGACCAAAACCCCAGCGCGCCAAGTGAATATTTTAGCCTAGAAGGTCCCTGGAAACAAGCGCACAACCCAAACGGCCTTCTGATCATCTCATCAGAGTCCAGACTCTCCTTTACACCGAAGTCTAAAAAATACGCACAATTTTCACTCTTCTCCAAACCCACCTGACTAATAAGAATCGATTCTTGGGCCCCGTTCCTTGATTTTCTAAGTGATGGGACCTTGATATAAGAATACCTGACTATATTCTGATGATTTTTGGGTCTGGATCGTATTCTTATATCGAGGTTCTAGCGAAACGTCCACGTGGAGAAAAGCCGCTACAGCACTAGAGCCGTTTGGAATCGGATGAACCGATGCAACAGGCGCATTGACAGGTCTGAGCGTTTCAACCACAAGGAACGACTTCAGGAGCCTGCTCTAAAGGACTCTCGGCAGACGAATACAACCTGCAGATATGGTATACTCTGGGCTCTTCGCATACGGAGTTGAAGCATTTGATTGAGAATTCAGGACATCGTGGGTTGATTGCCGAATACATCCATATTCGTCACTGGCTCAGGCTCTTCTGCAGGAACGAACAATTGCAGGAGAGAGCCGAGGGTGGCTTCCATCATTATTCCATCCCGGTATATAATTCGAAAAACGGACGGAGATTAGGGTTACCGGCTCGTGAACTGGGAAAGCTGACCCAAGGAAGAAGGCTGACCTCTTTTTCCGTTGAAGAAATTTGCATGCGCCTCCTGAGCTTGCAAGGAGGTCTGATATCTTCTTTGGGACTTGCGTGAACGAATTCGCTCAAGTTGTCGCCCGGTGCCCCGAAAGCAGGAGATCGGGTCATCCACAACCTGTCGTTTTACAAGGCCTTCCGGCCTAGCCCGAGATCGAGAGATATTACCCATTACCTGGGCAAGGGGCGGATTGGCGGCTGTGATTGCTCAATTCTAGGTTCTCACCAATCGAATGGACCCTGATGCGCGTCTGTGCGGCAACGGTGGACCACACTCCTCTCGCCTCTTTCGCTTGAGAGAAACAACCCTGGATGAAGCACCAAGGACGAGGATTTGATTACGGAATAGACCTTGCTTCAGCTGACCATTCCGATTATCATTACGGAGAACCGTAACTCACACGAGATAGTGCGAGTTAGGGCCGGCTTTTCCAGGTATGTCCTTTTTGCGTCCTTGACATTATCAGAAGCATATGCAATCATATATGGAAGGGTGGTGGCGATGCCTTCAAGTGATGGTAGATTTTCTCTCCTCTGTTCTCCCCAGTATGTGCAGGCATGGCAGACCGGCTGACTTCGCGGCCTACAGGCTCGCTCGAGTCCAAGTTCTCCTCCCCGTCCGATTCGAACAACGAAGACGAACCTCCGATCCCTTCTCCCGAGCGAGACTTCTTCAAAGGTGTACGAAAGGGCATAAAGAAGTTGGGATCGATATCTGGAGGATCTCATAGACCCAAGGACATACAGACTGGCGAACGCTCGAGGGCGGCAACTCCTGATCTTAGAGGCAGAGAGTCTTCACGCTCTCCTCCGCAAGTGAAGCATGCGAGAAGCACAAGCGCCCTTAACACCGAGAAACCTTTACCAAAGACTCCCATCTCGCCACCTGTCGAACAACTACTGCAGAACCCGTTCTCACCACCCGAAACTCCAAAAGCTTTTACCTCGATGTCACGACCAGCCATGAGTGGCAGCCGCACAAGCACCATGGACTCCTCCACTTCGGGGCCTCCAATGCAGATGTATACTGGTGGTTCCAAGCCGAGTACGTATATGCAGGACATGACTAGTAGCCAGAGTAGTTTTGCTAGTTCTAGCAAGACAGAGGGAGACGATGATACGAAGGATATCATGACGCCAAGGAGCAATGGACCACCCTCTGCTGCGCCTTCTCCGGCACAACCACGGTCAGCAGGAGGCCAAACCGTGGGAACACCTGGGGGATCTTCAACACATCTGTCGGGTCTTATGTGCAACGTGCACAGAACGACTGGGAGGGAACCACATCCGTTAGTGGGGGCTACGACCACGATTTTGGGGGACAAGCTATACGTCTTTGGAGGACGAATATTATCCAGGACCAGGCCGTCGCTGACCTCGGATTTATACGAGTTGGATCTGATACGCCGGCACTGGACGAAAGTCGAGACGGCTGGAGATGTTCCACCACCCAGGTATTTTCACAGTGTGTGCCCGCTAGGTGACACGAAGCTCGTTTGCTATGGAGGCATGTCACCTGCGCCAACACAAGGCCAACAACCGCCAGCCGCTACTTCACAAGATTCGCAACCAGAAGTGGTTGTCATGTCTGATATATATATCTACGATGCGCCTACCAAGACATGGCATTTCATCCCAACGGTAGAAACACCGCAAGGAAGATATGCTCATTGTGCGACAATCCTTCCTTCATCCGCGACTTTCTCAGCAGTCAACGCAGCTTCATCAGCTTTGCATCACAATCCTGCAGGGTCGAATCCGAACCAAGGATCGATTGGCGTGAATATTGATGGAAGCGGTGGTGCTGAAATGGTTGTGGTAGGAGGTCAGGATAGCGCGAATCACTATATCGAACAAATCAGTGTTTTCAACCTTCGAAGTTTGAAATGGACGAGCACCCAACCACTCGGAAAGAGCTGCGGCGCATATCGAAGTGTAGTTGCGCCACTACCTAGTGGTATTTCGTCGCGAGTTGGGAAGAGCACATCCACGAAGTCGGATAATAGTGGAATAAGCCAGGATTCGAAGGAGCCTGGGTCTTCGATGCTGATTTATTCGAACTATAATTTCTTGGACGTCAAGTTGGAACTGCAAATACGATCTTCCGATGGCACATTGTCTGAGAAGCCGATGGGAGGAACGTTCTCGCCACCTGGTCTGCGCTTCCCGAACGGTGGCGTTATTGATACGAATTTTGTTGTTAGTGGAACGTACCTGACTTCGTCGAAGCAGGAATATGCGTTATGGGCGTTGGATCTACGGACGTTGACATGGAGTCGTATTGATGCTGGAGGCAATGTGTTCAGTCAAGGAAGTTGGAACCGTGGTGTACTCTGGAACCGCCGAAATACCTTTGTCATTCTTGGGAACCGGAAAAGAAGTTTGGTGGAAGACTACAACCATCGACGAATCAACTTCTCCAATGTCTGCATGGTTGAGCTTGAAGCGTTTGGATTGTACGACAATCCTCGAAAGACGGCACCTATGTCAGGATTTATATCCGCTAGCTCCCCTTTCTCTGCTTCCTCGAGCCTCAGCACGAAAGCAGGCTGGACCGCAGGAGGCCGCTCCTTCTCCAAAGCTGCTGATGATTTAGGTCAAATGGCAATGGGGCTGAGAGAATTGGCAGATATGGACATCCTTTGCGTAGGCGGCGAACGGATACCCGTCAACTCTCGGGTTGTAGCCCGGCGCTGGGGTCCCTACTTCGTACAACTCCTCCGCGAAGGTGCCGCAACACAAGAGGGTAACGATGCGGCTACTCTGCGACCCGAGAATATCTTACGACACAACCCAAGTCGCAACAGCAGTGTAACTATCACACCTTCACTCGGTGCGCAATCCTCCTCGAATCTGTCTACGTCCTCTACACTCAACAATACTGCCTCTACCACATCATCCACAAATCCTAACCAACCTTCCGTCGACCTCGCCACTCTCTCTCAACCTCCTGACTCTGCGACTCTACCTCCATCATCTCGACCGAGAACTCTATACCTCCCACATACGCATTTGACCTTGCAGGCACTCCTCCACTACCTCTACACCTCCTCCCTCCCACCCTCCACCTCTCCCCTCTGCACGCCGCAAATCCTCTGTTCCCTCTTACAATTGGCGCGTCCGTACAAAATCGATGGCCTGCTTGAAGCTGTCGTCGAGCGTTTGCATGGTGTCCTGGATTCGAGGAATGCGGCTGCCGTGTTTAACGCTACAGCTATGGCTGCTGGTGGTGGCCGCAGTACAAGTACTGTGTCGGATATCGCCGATGTTGACGGACCTCTCGCGGCAGGGCCTCCGGTGCTCCAACTCGGCGCTCTGGGAGGGGATTTAAGTACCCGCACGCAACAGGCATTGAGGATTAATACCCAAGTTGGAAACTTGGGAACCGGCCAGGGGGGTAGGAGTGCGGATGATGAGGAGAGTTTGAGCGCGACGTCAAGCGTCGCATCTGATGTGTCTGGCTCAGATATCAGTGGTAGTCGCAACGCGAGCGAGATGGGGGGACGTGCCGATGGAGCTGGGGAAATTTGGAAGGGTGATGTGAGTGCGGTCATTGGGCTGCAGAAACGCGGACTGAGGGGATTAATGGAGGGGAGGAGACTGAGGGAAAGAGGGGCGAGCATTACGACTGGTGCAGGACAGGCTGGACCAAGTGTTGGGTTGGGGATTGGGAGGGGTTCTGGTCCTGCTTGATTGGAGGGAGAGAGGAAGGGTTCGGCTGGCTTCGATGAATGTGGATTCATGAATATTACATGTGCGTTTATGGGTTACGAGAACGGATTTATGATTTCACGTCATATCATGGAATAGGATAAGAGACGGCAGAAAATTCACTTGGGGTGACTTATTGATATCTACTTCTTTGGATAGCGAATTGAATATATGGCTTTGAATCTCAGCCTTGTGCGACACAGCCTCGTTGGCTAGATTCCGGTGCGAGGCACGGCGTGGGGTAAATTCCTTTTCGCATTGCCCCAAACAAACACGTTATCTCACATTACAAGTAGGCTCACCTCCGCCCCCTCCCCGCCTTATCCTCTGCACAAGTTCTTTTCACCCTTTCCAGATAAACATGCTCAAGTTCTTCAAGCAATACCGACACCGCCGGCGCTCAGTCAGTTCGATTTTGATAAAGCAGCCTAGTCAGGCCAGCTCTGAGGCACTAGCAGCAATGCTCTCCCGACCACAACACGTTTTCCATCACTTCCGTGGTCTTCCCATCATATTGCGTCTCAAAATATGGCGCCTGGCAATAACACCCCGCCTCATCAGATTCCCCTCCTACACTCTCGACTCCACCTCTGATGAGACTGACCCTCCCACCTGACAGCCTGACATCCAATCTCCAAACCCAAACAGGTCACCAATAAAACCGCCGCTGGGCCATCTACCAACGCTACTATTTATCGATAGAGAATCTCGTTCTAAAACGTCTGCTTTGTATAAAGAAAGTTTTGCATTCTCACGGCACTTCAGGGTCGAAGGAGTAGAGAGTCCAATGAAGTCTGTGACTTACAAAGGAGGTCTGTTCAACACTGAGATGGATACGCTCTATGTCGAAGACGCGAGCATTGGGACCCATTTATCATATTCCTGCGCTGCCAGAAATTCCACCCTACAACACTTGTGTACCAGGTAATATGGGATATCCCAGATGAGTATGGGAAAAAGGCTCCCCTATCTCGCGCGTCTTCTTACTCACTTCCCGAGGCTAGAGACGCTATGTTTGGTGGTGGCAGACGGGTAGACTGGAAAGCTCAAGTGGACGTAGCAGTACCAGAAAGGCTTGGAGATGGTGTATGCTGAAGGACTTTTGAATAAGAAACATGGGGTTCATTGCTGGCGCGGCATTCAGGCTAGCGACGGTATTGGGAGTATGATGGATGAGATTCAAATGGGGACTGATAATGGATATAAAAGCTTCGGGGCGGATGGCCTAAAGTGGCGACGCGCTTTGAGTGTTAGATGGGCTAGGGATATGAAGAGGAAGTGGAGCGCTGCTGGGAGGTAGCAAGCTAATGAGGCGGCAGAGAGGACAAGGAGGGGAGTAGAGATGTATAGAGCCACCCCTTTAGCACCGACTGAAGAGAGACCCACATAGGGAGGCATAAAAAGTTACTCACATTTGGAGTGAAGTGGTCAGGTGTACATAAAGTAGGGACGAGCTAAATCAACTCCACTGGCGGCTAAATCAACTCGCATTCGCATACAAATTACTACTCTGGCGCGAGGTTGATGGGTGTACCCAGAAGAGTGATTTAGCCGCTAGTGGAGTTGATTTAGCTCGTCCCATAAAGTACTGTGCGGGGTTTCGGTCTTAGATCCGGAGCCCGACAGAACGAGAGAATCAGAATGCCAAATTGGTCGCAGGAGTCGGACCTATTTACCGTGAACTCACATGAATACTTTTTCCATATCAGCAAATACTAATTTCTTTATTTCAAAGCTCTGTGCAATTGCTTAGTGCCAGCAGAGCGGCCGAACCTTGTCAAGCCTCGTGCAGCCTCGTACTTGGTATATTTGTACAGTAAGCACTAGCTCTCGAGCTGAACAGAGGAAAGAAACCGCACCACACCTACGAACTTCACGTCCAACCATCATGTGAACCTCTTATGCGAACTTTCGATACTCTTTAACACTCAAATTGTCATGAAATCGTTTACTTGTTTCAAAGATCTCCCAACGGAACTCCGTCTCAAAATCTGGGAAGCTGCCCTCCCAGGTCCCAGAACCATTCCCATAAACCTCAGCATCAGCAAATCCCACATCACTAGTGTCCCACAACCAATTCTCTCGTTCGTTTGTTCTGAATCTCGGGGCGTAGTTTTATATCGATATAAAAGGTGCTTTACAACTTCAAAGTTCCCCGCCGGAATATATATCAACCCCCATCTCGACACTATCCTGCTCCTCCCGCCATGTCTACCATCTTGTTACCAGCTACCAAATTGCTTTGAATGCTTCCACTTCGATTATCACTCTCGTCTGAATAGATATGAGGAGGACTCAATGAAGGAGGTGCGGAATGTGGCATTGTATAATTTTGGACTTGACGGGTTGGCGAGTGTGTGGAAATTCTTTCCTGGAATGAGGAGGCTGAGTGTGGATGTTGATGATCATTGGACGGCTTTTATGCAGCAACAGCATCCTGTGAAGAGGGTGATTGAAGGACTTTTGGGGAAGGCGAGGGAGGATGTACCTGAGTTGGCGGGGTTAGAGGAAGTGGAAGTGAGTGTGGTGAGTGTGGGAGATGACGCTTCGAGAGGATAGCGACGGAGCTAGTCCAAGGATGCAGAGTGGGCACGAACAAGAAGAGAAGTGAAACGATGTCGATTTTACATCCGGAGAGCGTGACGCCTTTCGATCGTCGGTCAGTCAGCCAATTGAATTGCAATGGTTAGCTCCTCGCTTCGTATTAGCTACCCCCTTAATCTACTGCAAAGACAACCTCTTTTCATACAATCTGCCCAACACGCACATTTCCTGAATTCCAGTCTTTGTCCTACCAGAATCACTGAAACTCCTTGATTCCTGAAGCTTGAGTCTTCCACCAGCCATTTCATAATCTTGAATCCTTGATGATAACCCAAACTCAACGATGAGCGATTTTCTTTCCATTTTCTTTCCGTCCAAATGCTAGATAACAAATTTTGAGCGTGTATTACCTGTGAACCCTTAACAGCTACTTTATACGTCCGTATGTACCAGAACCCTTACCAGAAGCACGTGTCAGCCTCATAAGCCTTACTGGCCTTGGCCTTAGCCTAATTGCTGCTTAGTGTGATGGTACTTCTCCCCGCAGATCGTGCCGCTTGCCTGTGCTCAGGTACGGTACAGAAAACACACGAACATCCACGGACTTTCCTCCCCGTTTCCTATGCCATGACGACAAGCGAAATGATCTCCTCTGTTTTCAAATATGCATCCATATCGGCAGCAGTCTCGATTGGATTGTGAGCGACGCTCCTCGGACTGCTTACAACGTCAAGCTTTCAAGCGCACGTTGTTTACCCGCAAAAAATCCAAATGACCTGGTCCAAGGGCCCCAATGTCCCCGAATCTTTTGGTTTCCTACGCAACCAAGTCGTATCTCAGCCTCTGAGAGACCCCAGCTTTCGTGGTCCTTTCTGTCAATCAGACCCTACTTGAGGAACCATGTGTATTGATTAGGCCATATCACTTTATCGCCCCGTGGTATGCGGTATCTGAGTGCAAGCATGCTGATGTAGAAAGCATGGATGAGTTTGAATTGTCCTTCTGTTGTTTCCGAACAGTCCTGTTCTATCCTTCGGCCCTGCGTCCATTCCTGAAGTCCTTCGACAGCTATGCACTCTGGCGCGAGGATGGCCTTGTAGAGTAGAGCGAGCTTATATAGCGTACCTTGTATCCGACTTTTGTATAAACGTGGATATATCACCACCCACGTATAAAGAAGATGGTTAACAGGCAGGTAACGATCAAAGACAACGTTCCGCGTCCCGGGACCTCAATGACCCAGCCTACTAACGGCACTCGCGTGGGCAATGGAATTGGACCGCAATCGGCGCACGCTGTGGCGCTCATCACGTTGTAACTCCTCCGCTAGTCGAGAGAGTATATGCTCCAAGAGTTGGTTAATCACAATTCTCCGAGTGCTAATTTTGAATGTTAATAACGTTTCCTAGGTATCAAGATACATACGCTTTCAAAGTTGCAGGGGCACTGTTTCCTTACCCCTCCGAGCTTCCTCGATAGTTGACCTTCGATACAAAGCGAATGACTGGACATACGGGTTATTCGATGCTCGCTGTCGCTAACCCTGGCAGCTCGACGGAACTAGCAGAACTGTTCTGTAGTTCTAGGATAAACGACGACATCGAAAAAGGGCATAGATTGAACTTGGGAGCGCTGAGATCATCAACTTAAAGACAGAGATATAGCAGATGTACAGGCGTAAATCGTGAGTCTGGTCAGCGAGGACTTGATTGCTACACAGAGTCGAGGCATGAAGGTGGTACCAAATTGATTCATCTGGAGGGTTCAACCAGACGTCGGATGTCCCCAGTCTCGGAGATGTTTCGTCTTCCCTGCGAAATGCCAGTGTCAGCTTTTGCTCACGTATTGTTTGTTGGTGGCTTGCCCCAGATAGGGTCGAGTCTCAGGGTTCATTTACCCAGATTCCCCAAGAACGAGTAAAATCGCTCCAACAGACGCTAGCGCGGTGGGGCCGGCAGGGGCCGCACGGCACACGGCGGAAGTTGCGACACCGGAAGGCTGAGGATTCTTCCGTTTCGGCTCCCGGATCTGCTTGGCCGTACGACCCTGTCCGTTGGCTCTTTCGCGGATTCTGACAGGAGCTTATCATGCGGCAGACCTGAGTGAGCGGCGCTTCTTCTGATACCCAAAAGTTCAGAGGGGACATCCTGAAGTTGTGAGGTCAATCGAGCACATTAGTATTCATCTGAGGAGGCTTGAGTTTGAAAATGGCGGCATGAATGGCTGCCAAGATCACTAAATCTATCAAACTTTTGTACAATCACGTGGCAGAAGTGAAGGCACGATTTTAGCGAAATTAAGAATTCCCGATTTGGAAGGACCCTTTCTCATATCTTCTCCTACAGCGCCTCCTTTTCTCTTTATCCACAAAAATGCCTTACAAACCAATCACTTCACATCGAGAGACAACTCTAGAGCAGCGTAGGGAGGTGTGGGCCTGGTATAAGTGCACGAAGACCTATAGTGAGGTTTCACGACTTGTCGATCTTACTAAATTAACCGTTGCAAAGATTGTCTAACGACTTAAGAAAAGAACTAGCCAAAACCAATTCTTCAATATAAAACGTACTGGCGCGCGTCCTAAGCTTACTCCTAAGGGCGAAAGACGCCTTCTTCAAGCTGCGGCCAACGATGCTCACGCTCCTTGCTTCCTTGGTACACCTTCCAAATCGGGAAAGAAACTGTCGCGAGACTTTGTCCGACGCGTCTTAGAAAGCATAGAAAACGACGCAAACCCACCTTTCAAGAAAGCACAAATGCCGAGTGATCTTTGGGAGGACTGAAAATCACCGGAATTGGAGGAGAGTTATTTGATCTAATGAGTCGACATTTAAAATAGGCTATGATAGCCGAAATTGTTGGGTGACAGTTGGAAAAGGAGAAGCTTACTTAGATAAGAACTTAAAGCCTTCCTTAAGAGTAGGAGGACAAGGTAGGAGTATAGGGGTACTTCATGGACACAAAAATAGGCCCTCTTGTTATCTTGCCAAAAGGGGCTCGAACGAATCAAACGCGGTACATCGAGGAGCTCTTAAAATTACACTTTATGCCTTTCTATAAGAAGATGCAAAGGAAATACAACAAGGAAGTAGTCATGCAAGAGGATAGGGCCAAATATTACTTCGGCAAGAAGGCCGTTACTTACAAGCTTCTCCACAAGGTCGTGAGCCTCTCCTGGCCCCTGCAGTTACTAGATCTATCTCTAATTAAGAACCTTTAGAAGTAATTAAAAGATAGAATCTCCGGTCGAAGGTATAGGATTAAGAGTATCGAGGAAATTAAAGCAGCCTTATGTCAAGAGTTGGCTAAGATCGTGGAAGACACCCTTGATGTGTTAATAGAGAGTATACCTCGAAGGATAGCGGAAATTATGAAGGGAGGTTCGACAAAGTATTAATAGAGCTTTTAATTGATATAATTTCACTTCAATTGAGTGTGTTTGGTTTAATATATATGCCTCTGAATCGAGGGGTAGGTTTTTATGGCCCGTGCCTTCACTTCTGCCACGTTACTATACATTTATTTCGATTTTGCCGTTCAAACTTTAGTCTTCAGTACAAGAGTGATGTTCAAGTCCGCTCTCAAAGTCCCTTCAACTACTGGCCCCATGCCAATCAGCTTCATGCCGATTGTCCTTGTCTCAGACGAAGTGGACTCCTTTTTCCTCCATTCTGAGGGAGGACTTGGATACGCGTTTCTGATTTCCTTCTCTGCCGTTGTTGAGCCTCCGAATAAAGATTTGAAATCCGAGCACGAAATCTCAACTCCGAGTGTCGACTTAGTGTCACAGCTGACAACTTTGTCCTTCTCGATGTCGAACACGATCTTCCTCCTGCTCTGAACGTCAGCCGCGGTGATGTCAATGCTGACATTACGATCACAGCTAGCAAACTTCGCCGTCTTAACCACTGTGTCCCAGTCACGAATGCCTCGGAACGTGCAATAAAGGTCTGGATATCCGACGCCTGGAATCTCGTCGCCTAGTTTGGGGAATATATATGGCCTGTCGAGATCGAGACGTCCTTTGAAATAGAGCTGGTGAGCTTTCAGTTCGATGGCTCCTCTGGCCGAGTAAATCCGTTGTGCGATAGTTATCTCCGGATCCTCACGATTGAGGTCCGCTTCTTTTGAAATAAGGATCTCACGCTCAACGTACGTCCGAGATTCGCCATTTATGATCTTGTCTGGCGCGAAATTATTATTTGAGATTTGTGAGGGGTAATGTGGCCCTTACCTGCGAGATAGAATGCCCGATACTTGCGACCCGATTTCTCGCATTCTTTCCACACTTCCAGATTGTCGTCATGCTCGCCTGCCAGAATAGTGAACATTTCCTCCTCCTTGGCTCGCCCAACCACCTCTAACATTGACCCCAAATACTTGGATGCCGAGCCGCTCTGAAAGTCCAAGTCACTCTTTCGCCATTTCCTCCGTCGCTCGAATCGGTCAGGTGACGAAGTAATCGAAGCCCTCTCTCCTGCCTTCAAAAATACCTCCCCAGTCTTTGGATCCTCTCCTTCTTCCTCTACGCTTGCAGGTTCAGCTTTCCGTTTCATTGGTGCGAAATTTGAACGCTGTACAATACCCAGGATATCGATTGGGGCAATGGGACCGCAGCCTTATGACAGTCATCAATTTACTGAATTGGGGTGTTGATGAAAAATTGTATGAGTTTTGAAGAAGACAGCCTTACACGAAACAGAGATTCAGGGCGCTTGAGGTGGGCCGATGTGACGTCGACACAGCTGAGACAACAGGGATGTCACAAACGGAAGCGGAGTGGGGGTGGGGTTTCGGAAGCTTTAGGCGACAACCTTCTACTTCAAGTATACTTTTTTGAAACCTTTCTAGCTCTCATCATCACCGTGCTTGGGTTGGCAATTCGAAAAACTCACTTGAGATGGCTGACAAAGAGGGCGACGCTTCCGCTGTAAGCAGGGATGCGGACAAAGAATCGGCTGCACCACCACTTTCTGGTCTCTCCAACGATGATTTCATTCTACCCCTCGTCCTTCTCATAATCTCCCATGGAGTACTCCTCAGCCTCTTCGCCCTATTTGTGAACTCGATTCCTCCTCCGCTCTGGACTCCCAGTCCAATCATGGAAAAGGTACCCAATTCCCGTCTTCTTCGAGTCACATGTTCTGACCAATTTCAAGATCGTAACATCATTCGCCTCACAACTCAACACCCACATTGACATCGAGCTCTTCGCTTCCCATCCATTACAAATCCCTCGCGCCATATATTTCCTCCCATTGCTCATTTACATGGGCATGAATGTCCTGCTTTTCTCGCTCCTCAAGCCTTACACAACGAATGGCATTCAACCGACTCCGATGATCTGGATTCCCTCTCTTTGCATGATTTTAACTGTGGGTTTCGGATTTGTAATGGGCCTGTCGTTTTGGGAGGAGGTGTTAGTCGTTGTACCCTTGACTATCAGCTTATTCGTCCTCCCGTGGTACTTTGGCTTGTATAGGCAGCGAATTCGAGGGGCAGATGTTTACAGTTCAACGAAGAAACTGGTAGGATAAATGGTCAAGAAATATTTCTAATTCAGATGGGCGGTTTGAGATATTTCTCTATCCACGCGTTATATTCTTAGATACTCTCTAAAAAAACTACACTTTCAAAATTCCAGAAAAACAATACTCAAACAAACTTCCTACCTACAACTAACTTTAATAAGACACAGATGGGTTTTTGGATAACTCGAGATTAAAGGGCTTGATCGTCGCACTCGTGCACTTTGTCGGAGTCCCGATGCCCTTGAAGCGGTCATCAATCCACCGCAGCCATTCCGCCGCCGTAGCAATGACAACGGGCGAGTGCTCGAGTCCATGGTAAAGACAAAGGTAAACTTCATTCCCGTACGAACACGCCTCCTAGAAATTTTTCGAAGTCGAATTTGGGTTGATTGCGGAGTCAGACAGTCCCGCCACAATAAGCATTGGCGGAGAAGACTTGTCACCAGACGCCGGTGCGTTCAACTCCTGCAGTCGTTGGAAATAAATGTCCTCTGTCACGTTGGGTGAAACGACTTCGTCTGTGCTGAGGTCCAAAGCAAGACCCAAATGCGCTATTTCGCACATCTGCAGCTCATCCGCAATATGGATCCGCTTCTTCAGCCTCTCTCCAAAGAGGGTGTAGATGTACTCAGGAAACACATTTTTGATAGCATTCACGAGCATGAAAATCTCTGGCTCGACCGTTTGATTCTCCAGGCCTTTCTGTGCGCCGATTGCCATGATTGTCTGTTCGTGCACCTTTGCAGCAGGCCAAAGCGCAACTGTCCTCAGATATCCTGAAATCTTGTTTTGGACGTGTTTATGTTCGGAAAGTTTCCACACTGCACCGCCGCCCTGGAACGCCCAACACTGACCCTGTTGTAGGTGAAGGTATCGGGAAAGGTCTTTCGTGCCGCGAGCACAGAATAATACACATAGTGGGCGTGCGCTGTAAAACTGATGTATTTATGCGCCACATAGTCATTGCCTAGCGGGGCATAGTCGGTAGCTATAACAGTGCATCCTCGATCAACAGTGGGGCTCCAAATGTTGTAGTCGTAGAGACTGGGACTGCTTGATGGTGCGCAGCCACGGTATACTCCAAGGCTCCCGTGAGCAAAGGCGACCATAGGAAACGTTCGGAGGTCCCATTGCGAAAGGAAAGGCGATGAATTCTGTGGAGGGAATAGGGGAGTCATCAAGATCTCGTGACGTATATTGGAAACGCGAGACGGAGACTTCTGCTTTGTCGGTAAAGTTGTCTGGGTTTATTCGCTGCAATTTGAGAAGGTATCCTGTCGTGGAGTCTGAAAAGTTGAGCGTGGTAGCATAGAAGTCGAAGTAGAATGCTGTGCCCACTGCGCATAGATCGATGGGTTTTGTAACTCCCAGGATTTCTTGACACTAGGAGCGCAGTCAAATTCATTACCCTGAGCGGTAGTGATGCAGAAGTTTGTTGCTTGGCCTTTCGCCCTTCAGAAGTTGGTACAATGCTTATAGATGCTAGGCCTCGTGCTGTCCATATCTATCCTATCGTCAGGGGAATAGAAATAAGAAAAGTGAAGGGTGACTTGACTGGAGTACGTGGGGTTTGGGAGGATGCTCGAGAGTAATGCTTCAATGAATAGTCCAATATTCAGTGTTCCAAGTAATTTTTGGTTGGGGAATTGAAACCATATCTTTTATCCTTCGCCAATTATATACATTCGTCTTCTAGTAGTAGAAAAGTGTGGGAAAGATCTCCGCTGCCACGATGGATAGTTTAGACGTTGGTGGAGGTGCGCCATTAGTTGACGCAGGTAGGATGCGTAAGACCAAGGCGCCCGATTGAAACTCAAAACAAGTGAAATTGAATTAGGTGGGACTTAGAACTTAGAGGGGGGGGTTTGCATAAGGCACCTATGTTGTCTTGTTTTAGCCTAGCGTGAAGTATTTGGTGAGGAGGGATCCGATGGCCGGGCCGTCACGTTTTCTAGATCTCTCTACCAAGAGTCGGCAACTTATTCTCTAGCATGCCTCTGCTCAGTGTAATAATACTATTAGACTATGAGTTTTTTTATGTTTCTATAGTACTTTATTTTGTATTAGAAATGGATATTTGCGGTGATACTAGAAAAGATTAATAGAGCATATAGTCAAGCTATGACTGATGAATTGAACTGTGATTATGGATTATATCATCCTTTGATATTACTTTCTTATATCTAGGTGAAGATTTCAAAGAAGATCCTTTGAGTTCATTTAATTGTGACTTTGTTCTTCAGAGCTTTTCTGAACCTCGTTTGCTTTGCTATCTAGACTGTCACATTCGCTCTCTCTTTGAAGTAGAAGGCGACACCGGGAAAGGAAGAAAAAACTAAAGGAAGATTACAATTTATTAGCCTGAGTTTATCATCCTTTAGGTATTGGCGAATAAGTACGCTCACCCGGCGAGATAACAGGGGCATGATTTGAGCGGTTTCCAAATATTGACAAAGTGCACATCATCCACAACTACCACGAAAGTCAGACTCTAATCTCATCCTCGCCGGTTCCGTTTTAGTTTCCAGACGTGAGCAGTTGCTGCTTTAACCTGAGCTGAGGGTGAGCGTACCTGATCAGAGCCTGAGCAGAGCCTAAGCATCCTGAGCACGCCCTGAGTCAGCCTGCGCACTATAATGTGGAACCCATTTTGGCCTCCAGTGTGCCCCGGCTACAGTTTCCCTACCGAATTTTGCCCGGGAACCCGTTTCTGCTCCCTTACAGGGTTCCTACTAGAGCAGATTTTCCAAAACAATTAATAAACCGGATGATATATTCAAAACTAACAGAAGAGACAGATAAAACAGAGCACGTAAACTAAATACAAATACAATTCAACAAAGATAGACATGTATAATAAAGGAGACACTAATATCCTTTCAAACAGCACAGCGATCTCAGAGGAAAGGGAAATAGGTTTATACTATTTAGACAGGAATCCCCCTATTGCTCATTAACCACCTTCAGCGCCTTAAACCGGGCTATTATTGGGCAGGAAACGCGGCAGCTGGTAGCAGCTGTTTAGTAGTGCCTTGGTAAGCCCAGTTTAGGCCTGGACAAGCTCAGGGAGCTAGCATAGGAGAGAAGAGTCATAGAAGTCGCTAAGATGGCAGTACAGGAGGTGCTTTGTCCAATAGAGAGGTGGGTAATACTTTGCTGGGTGTGCATTAGTAGTGACTATAGTCACATATGGATGATAGAAGACAAAGGGACTATTAGTAATATGTATGATATTAAGGGAAGTCGAGGTTTGTGAGCATACTGGTCATGGATCAGGGCAAGTCGGAAGCAAGTCAGAAGTGAGTCGGAAGTGAACTAGCAGAATAGTAGAGGAGAGATAGAAGAGAAGTAATTATGAATAGGATAAGAGTCAGAGATAAATCCTTTACTATCTGATTATAGTTTAATATTGTTTTCATTGCTACTGGGACGAATCGTCTGCACTCTCGTGATATGCATTTATTTGCAGGATCTATTGAATATTCAGGTACTCGGAATGAGATTCAAAATAATATTCTTACAATTGTCGAATCAGACGATATTGTGTGGTAAAATCATGTATTGATAGATATCTAAGGAGGGAAGAAAAGGTAGGGTTGCCAGAACCCGAGATATGTGTACACAACCGCTGCCATAGCAACCAGCTCATCTGACAACAATCTAGTATAGATATAAATAAATGTACTCTTACAATGTCAGAAGTGCCAGGGGGTATAAAGTAGTAGATGAAAAATATGCATAAAAATAGACAACGCTTCCCCCACCCCAAAACTCCATCACTCCGTGCCAGCATACTTCTTTCTATTCGGCAGAAATAGACCAAATAGCACAATCGTTCTCGAAAACACCACCTTCCAAGGTAAAGTCCAGATTGTAATCTGTCCACGTCTGATCTTGAGCACACACCTCTGAGATGGAAGTATACATGTTAGAATAACACTCAGCCTGACCCAGAGACTTGAAGTCAACTTGTGTCATTGACTGGTCAGTTGGGCAAGCTTGCACGGCAAATATGACTGTAAGCGTCATTGCAGAGTTGTTTTCTGCAACGCCTGCTTGGGTGTATGGTTTGGTATCAGAGTCGGTTGCTGTGAGCACGATGCCGCTACTGATGAGTGCAGTGCAATAGCCCGCTGCTACTTGTGCGGCTATTGTAGTGTTTATTCGAGGTAGAGTGCCGGCGTCGCCATCGGCTTTGTCGCAAGCTAGGGGCTGGACACCGCTGTATGCGGTGGCCGAGGCGATAGCTGCGGGGATACAGCCAGATACCTCGACTTGATTACCCGAACATAGAGTCGGACCAGTTGACGACGAACTGGGAGCAGCAGTCGAAGAGACATTCCCGGGGTCTGCAGGCGCTGGGCCTGTAGTAGTCTGGGTTGTATTGTCCCAGTAGTCACCTTCGAAGGACCCGTCATCGCCGGCTGTGGACGATGTGAGGGGTTCAACATAAGCAGTTGAAAGGTCTGCTACAACTGAAATGGAAGTCAGTGACATGGACTCTATTGAATATTCTTCTTAGGAGATAGATAATACATACCAATGATTGTTGTACTCTCGGCGTACCAAATGCTTTCCCAGGAAGTATTATCGGATCCAGTTTGGTTCACTGTACTGATACTCGATGTATCATCATTCTGAACCTCTGTTAACTCCAACTTTACGTCTCCAACGACGACTGGCGTCAAACCTCCGTTTGTATTTAGGTTTTGCACATCCCAACCTCTGTCAAGAGCACCGATATATGGTATGTCCAAGTATCTCGTTTGACCAAATCCATTGTTAACAAACTAGTTAATAGTATTCGGCGGCAAGTTGCCAACAATGTTGCTAAGCTAGTTCGAGGTAAGCCGGTTGAGAATTGCTTCTGAGTTATTCTGGAGATGCTCGTGGCTAATGAATCCGGCTATTACCCCTGTTGCAAAAAATCTCAGAGTTAGCCTTTCCCCTGCTATGAAACTACCGAGTGTATAAGGATAGGCAATGCAAGATATGTTGGGAGAATCCTCGAAATATCCAGAGGTGGAAGCTACTCCAGGCATTGAACGTACCTGCGACCATCGGTGCAGCCATACTAGTCCCCGTTTTCTCTGCCAAGTCGCGAGGAGCATAAATACTCGTGATATCGGCACCAGGAGCCCATATTTTAACAGAGGGACCATAGCCTAGAGAAATGAGAAATCAGCGTGTGCCTATTTAAAAAGTCACGAGAGCTATGGGCAAAAATATTTGAGTATATGGAGAGCAGAGAGTCTATGCGTTCGGCACATGTCAAATAAAGGCGGCGTATACTTACTAGATCCAGCTTTATCATTGAAGTACCATGTGTTATAATTATTGTCGGTTGCAGCGACACAAACGGTGACACCATACCTATCAAATATTATATACTGGAACACTAAGCTTGTTGAATTATCACTCACCCGCACAATATTCCTATGGAAGATTAAGGCACGTTTCCAGCGGCGACGGTGGCAATAATACCAGCGTCATAGGCTGCAAGCAGTGCATCTTGAATCAAAAAATCCTTATCTACCAAATTGAAAGACATGTTGATCACACATCCGGGATATGTAGCTGGCTTGAGAGGTGTGTCAGCTTGGCAAGAAAAGAAGAAATCTCCAAGTACTTACAAATTGAGCTATCTTCGAGTTATGTTCATTAATAATATCGTTGATCGCTACTAGAAGTAAGAAGCTGAAGGAACATCCTATGAGTCAAAACTTCTCTGGGTATCTATTGAGCCTAACGAATAGCAACATCCCCACTTGAGCCTGAAAATCTTCCGCGCGTAACATCACCATTGTTGCTGGTCTTCGAGTGCTTGGAATAGAGCTGGAGTAACTTTGACTTATAAAGAGATTTTGACTTACCTCTAGACACCCCCCCTGCGTTTGCACCGTACAATCCGTACGTCTTCACATTTATTATGTTAGCGTAAGGGGCTGCTCCAAAAACATCTGCACCAGCAATGCCTGCAACCTGTAAACTCATTAGTCTTAACGCTTCTGTGAGGTAGATATAGCCTTACATATGTTCCATAGAAGTTATTAGGAGCCCCCCCACGGTTATCATAAAAGATGTCAAACTATCAGTCAAAATTAGCATATGCTCACCGTACAATTGGACCACAGTAAATTATATCGCTAGAGATGCATAGAACGATCAAGTCTTGTTGAGTATCAGCAGTGACGTACCATTGTTTCCGGAGGGTCTGTGTATAGTGATATAGCCATTCCTTTGAAATGACTGGCGCGATTGCCGAACCTCTTGTGCGTAATTTTGACACCTGAATCAATGATACAGATATCGACGCCAAGGCCAGCTTGTAAAGAGAGAAACTAGCAAGAGGTAAGTAAAGGGGACCTTAGTGGAGATCATTTCCAGTGCTTACCCGGTCACCATACTCTGGAAGTGGAATGCTAAGTTTCGTCCCAGCAGACAACATCACATTATACCAGAATACACCTGAAATAGTCTGTGGAAACCACCGGCGTATAAGACTTGGTTTAGGCTCTTCCTCAATAATATCCTCGAATTCCTCTCCGTCGATCGCACGGGGCCCTCCATCATCGTAGTAATCATGCAGAACAGACACCACTCCGGGATCATGGCGAACGAGCTCGTGAACAATGTAAGGATCAAGCCTCGCATGATAGGAGTTCAGGGTAGTCATTGGATAGAACAAAGTTGCATTTTGAGACAAGTCCACACCAATTGTTTCAAAGTGTACTTCCAGTATATAGCCTTCTTGGAGTCGAACTATGTAAAGATTATCGCAAAGCCTAACCTTATCTGGGGTTATGTAAGGGGCGGGGTTCTTTCTTCGTACTACTAAGGCGGATGCACTTAGAACATTGAGCATGAGAACAGAGAAAAGGTACTTCATCGTAACGAGGTGTAATGTGTCCTGTCAAGTTAGAGCACTCCTGAAAACAGAGGTCTGTACTTATACCTTTCCTTCCAAAATCCAACAAGTCTTCCATAACTTCATGGTTGCTATACCTTATAGCAAAGCGGCTATTTGCAATTATTGGCGGCAACAGAAGGAATGGATCGCGTGCATGAAACCATGACGGGCCAGTCAGTGACATGATGCCAGGCATAAAAAGACAGATTGCCAGGCAACACAGTCAAATGCGCCTGCGGACCTGCAGTGTGGTGAGGCTTGGTGCAAGTTGGTGTTTTGGATTTTAAGCCACCCAACTTTAAAAATACTATAAGGGACCTACTTAATTATGCGTTGGACCGCACACTCCCGGCCACCATACTCACTATCGGGTACCCCCGTTTTGAATCTCTATGACATCCTAGATGGCGAGCTAGATCGGGGTATTTGATACGCCTGGGTATCACAAAGCGGCCGGCAGTGTGCGGCATAGGTGGGCTACTGTACAAGCGCGCGCTTGCTCAACGTCTCAGGCTGCCTCCACGCTACCTCCGCCGCGTCCTCCACTCTATAAATTTCTATTTAAAATATGAAACGTGCGCAGCATTAGGCCGTTGGCGCATTAACCATGCGGCTCGGAACTACAAATGTAAGCCCGCTATTCATCGTAGGTACACTGCCTAACTTACCCACTAGCAGCGTAGACCCAACTCGGCTAATGTGAAACGGGCTAACTGCTTACATTCTGTTCTTCTCCCTGGACGTGCCTTTCAACAACATACCAACCCCTTCAACTCTTGCGTTATGTGGTATTCTTTCATGCAAATCTATCTGGGCCTCGCACCCCTTTTCGGCCTTTTAGCAACGGCCTCACCAGAGTTCCATCGAGAGCGCCGGCAACTGCTGGCAGCAAAAATTGCGAGCGCTCGAGCCAATGAGTTAGCCCATCCAAGAAATACAACAGAGCTGGTCTTTGGCCCGCAACTCTACCAAGCACCATTGGATTGCACATACCCGGACCTCATTATCCCACGGGCTTATGGCGTCCGACTCCACCGCGGTCATTCGATAAAAGCGCACGAAGCAGTTATTGTCAACGATATCTACCCTTTCATTCACTACGCCTTCGAAACGGAGTTTCCTGAATCAGTATACTTGGCAAAGGACGTTGACGACCAGCTTCTGATGGCTATTCGATCGGACCCCAAGGTCTTACTAGTCACGTGCTCGGTCCGCGATGATAACGTTCACGAGTAAAAAAAGTCGGCTACTGAAGAGTTGGGTAAGAAAGATTTTTTAATCTAGATAGATTAAATTTGACGGACAGAATCCTGATAGCTCAAACGTGAGTTTTCAAAAAGAATCATGAAAACTAGAATAATTTGCTCACCAGATCTTATTCTAGAGTAACTCAACTAAATATGATAGCTTCATAAATGCGATTGAAGAGACCCCCAAACATGTCACTCTGACCTGATCTCACCAGAGTCATTTTTGTTTTGGTCTGCTGGATCAGGATGCAATTTTCTACTATAATCCAGCAATTCTCGCAGACATTGATATGGTTTGTTGGTTGGAACGCTGATCCCTTCCTTGTTGGGTCTAGTCTATATTTTCCCCTCTTTTGTATGATAAAGGGCGTATCCCCCTCCTTGATTTTCTACGCTCCTTAGATATCAAGCTAGTCAAGAATATACTGATATTTCGCCCGAAAACCGTCCATCTGACATGGTTCGTGAATGAGCCGTGGTTACTGGCTTTCGTTAAAGACGACAAGAGCAAAGACCCTTAATCCCCTAAATCATAAGTCGGATTCATCCCGTAACTCTCCAAAACTCATCGTCTTGCTCATCTCACTACTTTATCCCGCCAACCTTTGTTGTCCTTCTTCACAAAGGGCTCACTACCCACAACCACACCCAGCTCCCCTAACACATTAAAAATAATCATAAGTCATAGCCTAGTTGGCGTTAAACAGGCAAGTGCCTCGATTTAAGCTCTCGTAAGCTCAAGGTTTCAATTAAATATAGAACGTTGTCAGTTTCGCAAATAAAGGTTCAGATTCGCCAGCGCTCTGACTGCCCTTCAAAGTGCAAACGCCAAAGTGCGGGGTCAACCCCAGCACCGAGTTTCGCCGCGATAAGAGCCCCCTGAGACTATACTTTGTAGATAGCCAGACAACACTCATCGTATGTAGAAGGAACGAAATGCGAGTATAGCGCTTCCCGATTGCGCTGGGTATCGCACGTGCTTTCAGTGAGGGATAAAACAAGAACAAAAGCTAGCGACGTAAAACGAAGGCCATGGTGCTCGAATTCACTGCAAAAATGTATCAGAAAAACGAGTTGTACGATTGTGTATGTATGTGTAAGTGTCTAAGTACAGTTCCAGCTGCGGAATATGCCCGGCTGGCACGTGACATCCAGCTAAGCGAAACTGGCGTCAACGTGGCTGATTTCCCCACTACAGTATATGCTTCCCTACCATTCGAATGATGTTTTTTCAAAGTTAAATATATTTCAGATTGCATTATATAATAATATTATTATCTGACTTTAAATTTAAAATTAGTTTTAACTTGCTAATCTAAAATCGTTTTGTTATTAAGTTCAATAAGCAACTTACTTTTCCCCTTGGCTTATGCAGCCAACAGTGCGTGTGCCCTCGGGTTGTGAGGTAGGACGGAGACACCGTAAAAAGTCGGCTCTTATAGCATTTCAGCATTCTGCTTCATCCGCTGTCTTTTGAAATCATACCCCCCCTCCCCCATCTTCTGAGCTCTGGTTCCGATCCACGCGCGAGAGCCAAGTTCATAGCTGTCTTCGTGCTTCTGCCAGTTTTGGCAATTCTCTCCAGCCAAACATCTCGATACCAGATTAATTTGGATATCATTTCCGCCTCCCTTCGGCGATGCGGCTCATCAACGTGTCTTCTATGATGGTAGAGGAGTTCACTGGGCCGAGCATCCCTTTGTATGGCATCTTATCTCACACCTGGGAAGGAGGTGAAGTCTCATATGAAGAGATGAGGGATGGAGTGGGAAGAGACAAGGAAGGGTACGACAAAATTAGGATGACTTGCAAACAAGCTGAGGCAGATGGGCTGGCATACGCATGGGCGGACACCTGTTGCATCAATAAATCCAGCGCTGAATTAACTGAGACCATCAATTCCATGTTTCAGTTGTATAAACGTGCGGCAATATGCTACGTCTACCTGTCTGACTTAATATCTTCTGCGGATGTCTCGACGGCACTAAAGGACTGCGGATGGTTCAGGCGGGGATAGACTCTGCAAGAGCTCATTGCGCCAAACGAAGTCGTCTTTTTCAATAAAAACTAGAATTTCAGAAGGCATAAGAAAGATCTCTTGGATGAGATCTGTCACGTCTCAGTCAATAGGGGAGGAGGAAAACCCGTTTGAAGGGTAAAACTAACTCGATTGGTAGACTAGATATAAGGATCTAAAACTAAGGAGAGAAGAGAAAGTAAAGAGTATAGAAGTACAGGTATATATAGATCATAGAAGGCTAAGGGAAAGCTAGATGTTCGTACGATAGCTGGTGTTTTATAGAATAGAGAGGCTGGAGATTTGCCGAGGAGTGGCTGGCGACCTGCCAGGGGGTTGTAAGCCAGGGCCGTAACAAGATCTCTGCAATTACTGGTATTGGTTCAACTGTTTTAAGTAATACCTCGTCACTGTCTTCTATTTCCGACGCTATGAAGATGTCGTAGGCAGCCCATAGAGAGACCACAAGGGAGGAAGATACCGAATATTGTTTGCTCCGTATATTTGATGTCAATATGCCATTGCTATGTGGAGAAGGCCCGAAAGCTTTCATTCGTCACCAGAAAGAGATCTGTTGGTTTTTCTCAGGGATGATGTTCAATTCTATAGTAGGAAGTGCTCTATATATACACTTTGGGTTCTACAATTGCCATCTAGTGACTCACACCCAATGTTCTAGTTGTTGTTATGAGAACCCTAATATTGAGGTGCATATAGCGCTAGTCCAAAAATAGGCTTCGAAAGCTTCAATTCAAAATCTCTGTCCCTTTCTACATAGTTCAACCCTTCTGTTATATCTACAGCTTGACTCTACTGATTCCTGTTGCCTGTCCCGATAGCTTGTTGCCTGTACCGATAGCTTGCTGCCTGTGCGGATAGCCTGTTGCCTGTCCCTAGATATCACCGTACCTTCTAGACCTATCAACACTAGTTGTACTATTTGCCACCCTATTTGTAATCCTCCTACTAGAAACTTCTAGGACATCCTATTTGTCAGCCTACTAGAAGCTTCTAGTTATGTCTGTTTGCCACCGTATTTGTCAGCTTACTAGAAGCTACTAGAACCTTCACTACCTGTCACGAATCCAAATTCAGGTCAAAGTAGAATAGGTTCAACTACGACTATTCAAAGCTAAGGAAAGAAGAAAAGAAGGGTTTGAGCTTCCTGAGCTCGTCTAAACACATGACCAACACGCTAGCGCCCACTACGTTGCTTGGCAACCAACTCCCTAGCTGTACGGGCCGACCGTATCGGCCACGGGCCATCCGCAACGGTCCGTGACACTAGCCCCCCTGAGCTATTACACATAAATAGTAGTAGAGAAAGATTTATAATGAATAGTAGCAAATTTCTCTGTTTAAATGAAAGTCCCGTTTGTAGTAGGCAGTGGCCCATGATATAACGTAATCTGTTTTCATAGAGGTCCTGTTCGGGATCCTTGGGAACCTCTTTGGGCTCCCAGGAATAATCGTCAAAACTTGACAAAAATAACATGATGCGCACCCTAAGCCAACATCTAGCCTCATCAGTTAAGTGGGTACTTCTCAGGTTGCTCAGGGAGTGCTCAGGGACTGCTCAGGTTGCTCAGGAAGTGCTCAGGGACTACTCAGGTTGCTTAGACAGCTCAGGTGAGCTGGTTGAGCCGAGGGTGAGCCGAGGGTGATTAGCGCCTGAGTAGAAGCGGCCATGCCTACTAACCGAATGTGGGACGAAAATTGAAGGATTAGAGTTAAACTACCAGAAACACCAGACACTAACAACTTCATCATAATATTAAAGCGAATTCTAATATTGGTTTTCTTTCCAAGGCTTGTAGCAGCCACGCTGCAACCTCTGGGTTGGAGGACAGTCGAATCGCTGCCTATAAATCTGTGATAAAATTTATAAAGGTCATATGAGCTGAAATCAAAGAGCTCCACAGCCTACCCCCGTCCCAAATCAATCCTGAAGTCCGAAGATAGTCGGATTTCAACCCGAACCATGGTAGAAAATACCTTCAGAGAATGTTGCATTCCTGAGGTCTGTCAAAGAATAGTCAAAATGCACACCCAACTAACATATGAAATTTGTGCCATAATCATAGAGTGCCTTGAAAACCCGCTCGAATGCAAACACTAATATGCCCCCCTTTTTGCCTTAGGTAATGCTTATCCTTGCCCCCGAAATTTCAACGGGCGGCAACACTACCTCGACCCTCGTTAAATTATACTGCATTCCTAAGCAACTTGCCACATAACCGAGCATTCGATCTTTTAGATCTGAATAAATTCGCTGCAAACCAAGGCTCACTAAAAGCTCAATATTGATGCATATAGGAATAAGGTATGGGAGGGTGACGGAAGCAACGTGAAGGACGGAGGAGAAGAGGTCGAGGGTGTGAGATAGGTCTGATGAGCACCGTTCCCGGAGGGAGGACTGGGACTGCCAAGCCCTTTGTCTCATTTGACCGTAATAGTATACCGAGCGGCGGCCCGAAGTGGATGGTTACGTCGTCCGCAAGATGGTATCCTGGGTATTTTGGATTCGGGGCCGACTTCTGCAGTGGTAAACTCCGCCCCATTTACAACCTTCAACCCGGTGTAGATATTCTTGTTCACAACTACAGGCATTCCCTGGGCATGGAAAAAGACGCCAGGGACCTTGCAGTTGGAGTCGTCTCCTTGTTCGATGGGCTGGGTGATCTCGTCTTGAGACAGCGTTCCACTTCGCTACGTGTGGGTTGAGACGAAGACGGAGATATGTCTCTTGTTGAAGCGCGCCCAGTCTACAACGGCTTCATGTCGAGGGCAACGTTTGACGGCAGCGGCGCTCCCAGAAACGGCCCCTCGCCGCAGAAAGCAAGGGCGGAGCTGGGGAAGGGACGAAACCCGTTCAGTAACAGCTCAGTCGAATCGTCTTCCAAACGTCCGGCGGATTCTTCTTAGGGCGGAACAGGAAATGGAAAAGGGAGTGGAAAGAAGAAAGCGGCGGAGGAGGACGAAACCTCAGCGATAGCTGAGCAGCTCTCCTCTACACCGGGACTGAGCCGTCCTGGCGCAGACCTTCAATCCGGGTTGCAACAGGAGTCAAGTAGTTGGTGTTCCTGAGAGCACAGGAGAAAGAAACAGTCGAGGTGACTGGAGAATCAGCAGGAGATAGAGCGGATGACAGACGAGAGATCATTGCAGGTGACAAAACGGTTGCGGCGCAACACTGACCCAGTCGTAGAAACAGAGCCGGCGGCCGGCGACGGGCTCCGAAGAAGCAAAAAATTCGGCACAAGGAAGAAGTCCACAGAAGCGAGGCGCCGCTTCGAGCATAGACGCGACGCCGAGGAAGAGAGGAAACGCACGGAAGTAGGGAGGCGATGGACGTGGGACACATTGTTAGGTTTAGCTGGATTAGTGTTTTCGTAGTCGTAGCATTATCAGGACATGACACGCAAGACAAGGCAACATTGAACCAAATTACCTCCGGCTTGAGCACCCTCCCAGAGGCAATATACAGAACACAAAAGGCAAGGAAAGGGGATCAGACGGGAAAGAGCTGGCGCGCGACGAATCGAAGTCATGGTCACATGATCTGATCAGCCGAATCCCACTGTTAGAAGTCAGAGAGGTTATGGCAATAAATAGTGACAGTACACAGTAGTGATATTATGTTAATGAGCTTAATGAGCTTCACAGCTTGTGTTGATAGTACGAGCAGGAGGTTGATTGATGATGAATGATGAAGATAGTCTCCCAGTCCCTATACTAGGGTTGCCGGATTTTACGTTTTTAAAATGTAGAAAGAACGTAGAGCTCTACTTTTTAAAAGTTAGGGTATATGTTCTAAAAAAGTGCATAAAATAGGGCATAAATGTCTGCATAAACTTTATGAAAATAAGATAAAAAGAGTATAATTCCTAAGTATAAATATTTAAATATTATCCTATCAACACTAGGTTATATCAGTCATACATTCTTTCTAAAAAGGTATAGGCTCTCTATTTTTTAGGATTTTATAAAGACAACTCTATATTCTCTAAAAAGTAGGAACCCTACCCTATACACGTCACTACGCAGTGATTACATAAGCAATTCCTGACACCTACGCTCACTCGGGAGGGAACCCTTGTAATTCATCATCTTTTACCCACTTGCACCTGTGTAGAAAATCCTTCGTGCGTCCACCCCGTGCTCGCCATGTCGCCTATCGATTACTCGAAATGGGACAACATTGACACGGATTCCGAGCCAGAAACCTCGACTCAGCAGCCGCCTGCGCCCAAAGCAAATCCACCACCTGCTCCAGCTGCCTTACAGTCGCCTGCATTAGCGTCGACGGTAACACACAATCCCTCGGGGTCCATCCAAGCCGTCATCGTCCGGTGCGAGGTCGAGAAACGCCAATTCCTGCCTTGGTCCGCCACCACGATCCCCCCAGATCATCCCGTCTTCTTGCAGCCCGTGCCGCCCGTCCCAGCGCTGATCGAGGTCCCGCTGGTCCTCCACCGCGTGGGCACTCCGTCCACCAACCGGGCAGACCTCGACAATCAGATCGCCACGTATCTCAACATCGATGCTGACTCCGGGTTTGCCCCCCCGGCGTGGCAGTCATATGTCGGCACTATCGTCGTTGCTCGCAAAGACAAGAAGCCGTTGCTGCCACAGCATCTTGAGGGCGTGTGGATCTACTGCGACCGCATTCTGGACCTCTTCGGCGAGGGAGAAGGCGCGCCGAGAAGGCTGTACAATCGGCAGGCCTTCGAGAAGTGGTGGAAAGATTATTGTGAGGAACAGAAGCAGTTCCGGTCCGGGAAGGGAGGCGAGGAGGATCCGGATGATTGGCAGGCGGTGAGGTCGCCTTACGAAGTGTAAGACTCTTAATGGAGAAGAAGGGGCCCTCAATTTTGGCTTTTACGAAATGATATTTGTGGCTGGTGAAAATCAAGGGCGCTCCGTGGCCCGAGCGTTCGAGTGGGAGGAATATAAAGGTCTAGAAATGGAGGATCGATAATAGTTTCATGTTTTATGAACTAATTTCCTTGGCTTGATTGTATTTTCATTTTGTTAGACATTGATGTTTTTGGCATTTCTTGGGACAACGATGGTTGGTTTAGTTGGATTTTGAGATCTGATAAGCATTTCTTGCAAACACGACGGATCTCAGTACGTCGTTAGGCTGGGTTTATGACTTACGAGTTTGCTACGTCTGACGAGGCCTAAACTGGTCCAACTTTATATATCAGTCATTTAACAAACTCTGACTTGCTAGGTGACTACTTGCACCTGAGTTTTATTTTTTATTTTTTAAAAGAATTCAAAGCATCGCATAGTAGCGCTCTTGGTATGGGCTTCTATTCAGAGGTTGTTCACTTAGTTTCTAAATGATGAGCCTACTACAAGCCCAAATTCGGGTCATAAAGACGCAACGAAGCCCTTGACTTCTTCTTGCAAGACCCGAACGGCTTCATGATCATGCCAGAAATGCCCAGCACCAGAAACTTCTCTGTGTCTGAATTGACAGGTTTCACCTTCCTTTGTCGCTCCTTTCAACCTTTCCACCCAAACCCGCAGCCTCTTGACGCTGACGAACACGTCATCATCGCCAAAAAGCGCCAGTGTAGGATCAACTGTGAACTTCATATCGGACTCCAATTCGTTCTTCGTACCAAATTTCGAGCTCCACATAGTAGCCAAAGTGCTCACCCAACCATGCAGAGGCGAGACCAACAGATACGCGGTTTGTAGCCGATCTCCAACCTCGTGAATAGCCTTTATTGCCTTCTCTTCAGGTTTCGCTGCTTCCTCATCCGGCGCAATATGCTCAATTGAACTCTCCGACTCACTGCCTTTCTTCTTACTCGAAGAAGCAAAGGATCCTTGACTATTCTCTCTCCTAACGGACCATCGACCCGACTTCGCGATAGACCTCACTCTATCCACGCTCTTCCTCACTCTTTCCGGCGTCTCAATTGTAAAAGAGCTTCTCGACCGGTGTGATTCGTGGCTAGCCCTTTGCAAATCTTCTTCCCCGCCCATTCGTACTCCTCCGCTGGCCTTTCGTATTTTTGGATTGGAGAGAATGTGGTCTTCGATTTGTAGACTTCGGCCGCGGTGGTGTAGTTGTGACAAGAGTGAGGCTACTCGTGCATTCATGAGCTCATTTTGTTGGCCTGCGAGGCAGTCGGCCCGCATGCGGATCTCGGCGTATGCTGAGCCTGGGAGAGGTGCCTGGAAAGGGTTGATCATGGAGCTTATTATCGGCGGGAGAGAGCTTGTTATCATAGCACCGTAGGAGTAGCCTGCGAGAAGTAAACGGTGCTGAGAGGGAGGCATTGAAGAGGCATCAACTTCAATTTGTGGAATAGGATTGTTGGAGGTGGGGGGAAGGAACTGGAGCTCGGCGTTGCGTGGAGGCGGCACAGTTTGTGACGGGACAGGACTCAGGTCGTGAAGCTGGGGGTCTGATCGAGTGAATCTTGGTTGTTCGAGAGGTATGTTCGGAGAGGGAGGAGACAGGTGATGTAGGTAGTAGATCATGAAACCGATGAAGGATATGTAGTCGTTCTGCTCGGCCTTCGCTTGCCACGAGGTTCGTCCTTTCGAGGTACCCGCTCCTCTAGACGCGCCAACTATCAGCATATATTCAAAAAGCACTGTATACAGTTCAAAAGGTATACCGAAAGTTAAAAGTCCCAACTATGAAGCCCTGCTTGAGTATCGTCGATGCCACGATGTCGACAATGGGGTCATCGTAGCAACCTCCCAAAGGTGCGTATGGATGCGCCACAATCGCAGCCCGTTTCCTCCATTCTGTGATCTGTGAAACTTTCGTAGGTGCGAGGCACGAAGGGTGATAGACTCTGCATTGCAGGACCAGGTCGTCGTGGATTGAGGGGAGTGTGAAACTCAAGGCAGGAGGCGGAAGCATGGCGGGCAGTTCCAAGCCCTAGAGCCGAGTAGTCTCATCCGATAGAGGTTGTGCGGTTTGTAGCAAGCATCGTGCGATCTTGCGATGATGAGGAACGTGATGTATCTCGGATCAGATGCTGCTATGACATGGAGGCGTTGGGGCAAAAGCAAGTCTCGGTATGCGAACCTTGCCGGAAAAATAAGCTTTTAGGTGCCAAGACCCCTGAAGTCGCTAAAGGGACTGCGCAACTGACCCTCCTTTTTTCTCCCTCATAACTTTTAATCTTCGAGAGATATATTCCCTAGTAGCCTTGTTAAGGTTAATTTAAGTAGTAAATTAGGTAACTTACCTGCCGGACGTCCTCTTTGTTACCTAATTTCAGCGCTTTGTTCAGAGGTACATATTATCGTCGTTTCAGCTGTGCGGTGTTCATTTGCACCTGAGACTTCATCACCGTCGAGGAACGTCTGCATGATCTATCAGATATAAGAGCTACACACTCCTTACGCCGCACGGGGCGGTTGTTTTATGTTTCTAGATGCTCTCAACAGCCCTTCCTTGTCTTTGAATCGAGAGGCTCAGTCTTTCTCTTCAAGTGTCCATATCCCTGACGACAAGGATCTCACACCGCTAGGATGCATTCTACATTTATCAACTAGAATGATCTCTACCATACACAGCCAATCATGGCGAAAATTGAGTACCTTCCATTCGATCCATCATGCAACGAGACTGGCATTACGATTCTCGAACCACGGTTTATAGCCTACAGTCTGTCACCCCACATGGTGCTCTGCAGACTTTAACACTGCTCTTATAATTCTTCACATCCCCATGCGAAAGTGCACGTGGACCATAGCTCACCGACCCAAGATAGTCGCGTCCGTCAGACCAACATTTTTCTCCAATTCTTCCATAGTCTCAATAGCCTTGGCATGTTTTGAGGGTTTCCTCCGTTTCGTATGATCGTCGATACTTGCATATCCAAAGACCCCGTGAAGAGCATTCGAGAGGGCCAGAGACTTCTGCTTTACCTCAAACACTCGAATATCAGATTCAAAGAACGCAAGGCAGTGGAATATATGGCGGAATCAACTCGCCCCACTCCTTAGCAGATCCCCAGCTTTTGCCTACCGATTCTACATTTTCACCAATAGGCATTAATGCCTTATCGATTGTAGTCATCGTTTCTTCGGTGATGCCGTTTGGCAGCGCCATGAAGACAATTTCTGTCACTGGTGCTTTAAAAGCCGCAGCCGTGTCGAAAGCAAGTCCGGCATATAACTAATTCGTATCAGTACTATTCTGATCCACAAGCACAACAACGTTTATACCCATAAGAGGTGCCGCCAATTCAAGATCATACACTTGACTGAGGCCGGCCATGAATGATTTGTATTCTTCAGAACTGGTAAGTGCGGTGTAGTGTTCAAAGGATTCCCAATCTCTACCAATCATTAGAGGGGGAGACATGCCCAGTGTCGGCCCACGTGGATTATTCAGAGGTGACTTACCGATAGACCAAACAAAGAGGTTTGGGGTTTCGACTTGATGGACTTATACCTCTCAACTTACTGCATAATTGAGATGGCTAGAGATCAATTACCCAACATTGAGAGATTGAGTTTTAAGGATGTTAGTCAACTGGACGAACGTATGTACTGCTGGACTGCCACTAGGAACATTTTCAAGGTTTATGCCTTCTTTCAAGTGAAGTATGAGAGCCTCGGTGACAGGTTGAGGTTGAGATGGGTTCATTTTTGCGGCGTTCAGCTTACTTTCTGGACAAATTGGAGAATGGGTTTATTAGAGACGGGAGGTGAGCGATGCGAAAAAGCGAGTTATTGTGCAGTGAGAAAAGAACAGAGCAAGTCAGGGTTTACGTATGTTTCCGCCATTGAAAAGGAACGTAAATAAACTTACGCTGCGCGAACCTCACACCGCAGTTCCAACATGGCAAGAGCGACGGATCCAGAAAAGGGATAGTAGCCGAGGCTCCCCCACTCACATGAGTCATTAAGATCGAATATTGCCTTAACCAACAATTATCATGTTACGCAGGTGCCTTTGATGGCAGGAAACCGTGGACAGAGATTGACTCCCAAGATGCAGTCAACCGCTGCACCAGTTTGTGTGGAAGAGGATGGCGGTTGAAATAAATCGAAATAGTGTTACGAGAGAGGGTAAGGATTTCCTTCATTAAAGTCCCCATCCATTAAGTATAAAGAATTCTAGCTGGCAATTCTGCATCTGTCTTTGTCTCGCCAACTAAACTTCCTTCGAAATTTGTCTGGTTCAACTCATCACTTGCCAACTCTTTCTCAGTAGAAAGCCGCAGCATCTGCGTCACCCAACCCCAAATCTCCTAAGCCCCAGTTATTCTCTACAGTGGTCATCTGGGAGTAGTGAGTATACGCGGTGTCATCCGTAGTTCCCCGAGCAGAAGCGGGCACGGCATCGCCGAGTAGGACAGAGAAAACTTGGTTGTTGCTTGTGTAGCTTGCCGTTTCGTCGAAAGCTGAACTAGTCAGTCTAGTCCCCTAGAAGTTTAATTGAAATTCGACTTACTAAGGAGTACAAGTGTTTTCTGCATAAAATTATTATTGCTAAGAAGTGGAGTGAGGAAATTTCTCGCCCACTTTCCAGCTACGGTCACGGAGGAGTCATGTCCATCGTCCGCTGTCAAAGTCAGCATCATGAACGAAGCAAATCCTTCCAAACGTACTCATATTTGGCGTAATAAACATCCATTGCGGGAGTTTGTTGCTATTGAGGTCCTGGTAGAACATGGTGAAGTTCTTGATCTTTGCGAGACGGTCCAAGTTCGAGGTTACAGAGTCATAGCTCACGAGAGGGCTGAATCTAGGTCAGCTGAAGCCTTTCTAAGTAGACAACAACGTACTTGTGCTTTCGAACGTAGTCATTGGCACCGGTCTTCTGATTGACGTAGTTACCTTCGAAGCCACTGTATGGCGAGTCCTCCTGGTACTCGCTCCAGCTCACTCCGCCTGCCTCGAGAAGATCGACGATCGTCTTGCTGGACGAGCTGATTCGAGTGAAGCTGTCACTGCTGATTCCATGCGTAGAGCCACCAACAGCCGCAACATAGTTGGGTTGAGAGGGATGGGTAATCGCGAGGTAGTTGGTCAATGTGATTCCTTGGCTGGCGATCCAAGCAAAGTTGGCTGCAAAGTCAGTACTGGACAATCTAAACAGGGTCGAGCCTTACGGTCGCCGGCAGCCATATCATAGTCGGTATTCTCACACCAAATAGCGACGAATCGGTTAAAGGATTTTCCTGCTACATTACTTGTCGGGCTCTCAGTTCGGGCAGTTGCTCGTGCCGCCGCCACAGCAGCCGCGCCAGTGGATGTGTATTGGGTTTGACCGAAAACGGTCGTGAAAAGACCGGCAATGATGAGTGAGGAACGCATTTTGAAGACTTTGAGTTGACTGAGTCTAAAAAGCGAGTACGTGATGAGATCCTTCTTGGGTTCGTCGAGGAGGATGGATGTCCCGATGAGGGGTATTTGTCCCTGAACTTATCGTTGCGGCAAACCACTAAACGAAAAGATTATCTTGCTTCAACTGCACCTAAATATGAGCGAGTAGTACAGTTCCAATTGCTCAGCCAGTCGTTGCAACATGCGTGACATTCCGTCCCGAAAAGGGCAGTTCGGTAAGGTCAAAGGCTATCCCGACCTGCCGTTGTGGGGAGGCGATCAATTTGGATGCACGAAAGAATAGCGCCAAAATGTGCCAGTCAGGAGAACGTGCGGTTTTATTGGCGATGAATGGTTTAAACTTCTCAACTGCCGCTCCAGCGCTCAGAAAACTTTCTAGCGCTTGCATGTTTCCCACCTTCCGCATTGGTATAGAATTGTTGCACTTGTACACTTTGCCGACTCTTGGCCACATGAGCAAAGCCAACGAATATTCCCATCTAAACTGGTATCAAGAACGCCTGTGCCAGCTATTCACAGAGACATGGCCCTTAAGTCGTAAATGAGCATTTCATTGGATGGAAAGTTTGCTTCGATCTAAAAAGATGCCCTGGCACCTACAAACTTTGTAGCCTAAAACCACAGCTTCGCTATCTGAAGATACCTTCCATATTTATCCCTTTCATCCAGTTAAGTGCCTTTCGGTCTCGTAACCTCATTAGCGGGAGCTTGAGGCCAACAGTCTGGCTGCCAAGCTCTAAAGCATCGCTGTGTCGCGTCATCTGACCTCGAACCCTGATGGTTCCAATTATGCAAGTGCGTCTCGTTGATGCAAGAGTTCTATCTGCAAGCGAAGAGAGGAAATCGGAGGGTGATCTTGGGAAGCAGTGGATTAATAATATCAAATGCTTAAAAGTTGTCATGGTCATCGGTGCTGCAAGGACCATGTGACAAACCACTTCCGAACCCGATTGAAGTAAAATGCCAGTTTTTAAATAAATCGACCATGAGATGATTTAACTCGTATCCCTAGACGGTTGGGTCGCAAAGAGAGGCAGAGACTGAAGACTTCGGGACTTCTTTAAAACGCATAGAGAAGATGATGGATGATTGCGAGCTGAATTTTTCAATTGTATGGTCCGTACCTGACTTCTAATTTTACGATCTACGGAACAAAGATTCTAAGCAACTGATTTCTGCCATCCAAAATGTGTGACCGGTCGAGGAGAACGCTACCCCTGAACCCCTTTTGTATGTACCGAGTTCGGCTAACGTTACCCCGCACCTTGCTGAAGATCGACAATAAGGTTACGTCAGCAGCGGCCATCAATTCGCGAGGTTTAACAATGTCATTTGAAACTCAAATAGACCGGGAATAACGAGAAGGTACCAAACATCCAGAACTGCCCGGCTTTTGATACTGTACTATCAGCGACGAACGTTCAACCACTGTAAATGATCGAAAACTCAGGAAAGCCTCCAAGTCAGGGGTCTTTCTCTATGATAGAAACAACAGCTCTTTCCATCTGAAAAGTCGTGCAATATAACTCCGGTTTTTAGACGAGGACGTCAAACGCACATTCGCCTTTTGCCTGTTTGCTACACCTTCCCGCGCTGTACGACGTTGACCCCTCTCCCTTCAATCGCTCACTTCACTTTGAACGACTGAAACACTGAACTTTATAACTACCTCAGTCACTTGCAACACCCTTCGTGTCACAAACACAACGACCATCATGCGCACAATCAAAGGTCCTGCCATCTTCTTGGCGCAATACGCCTCCGACGAAGCGCCTTTCAACAATCTCGAGAGCATCGCTAAATGGGCTAAATCCCTCGGATTCAACGGAATCCAGCTCCCAATCGACTCTCGTTTCATCGACATCGACAAAGCCGCCTCCGATCAAAGCTACTGCGACCAACTCCTCAAAACACTGAGCGACACTGGAATCGAACTCACCGAATTGTCATCCCACCTGCAAGGTCAATTGATCGCCGTGCACCCCGCCTACGATATCCCATTCGATGGCTTCGCTCCGGCAGAAGTCAAAGGCGAACCCAAGAAGCGTGAGGAATGGGCTCGTGGAATTATATTCAAAGCAGCAAAAGCTTCCAAGAATCTTGGGTTGAAAGCTCATGCTACGTTCTCGGGCGCTCTGGCTTGGCCTTACGTTTACCCCTGGCCTCAGCGACCGGAGTCACTCGTCGACCAGACATTCGCTGAGCTCGGTCGGCGTTGGAGGCCTATCTTGGATGCATTTGGTGCCGAAGGCGTCGATGTGTGCTTTGAGATCCATCCCGGCGAGGACCTGCACGATGGCGTATCCTTCGAGCGCTTCCTGGGCGTTGTTGATAATCACCCCAGAGCCTGTATCCTGTACGATCCATCGCACTTTGTTCTTCAGCAACTGGATTACCTCGAGGCGAGTCACGGGCTGAATCTTTCAAATGTATTGAGTTAACACTGACTCCCTACAGTTCATTGACATCTACCATAAGCGAATTAAGATCTTCCATGTCAAGGATGCCGAATTTCGGCCAAACGGTAAGCAGGGTGTGTACGGGGGGTATAGTTCGTGGACTGAGCGAGCCGGTCGGTTTCGTGCGTTGGGTGATGGACAAGTGGATTTCAAGCAAATTTTCACGCGACTGGCCAAGTACGATTACGAGGGTTGGGCGGTGCTGGAATCCGAGTGTGCTTTCAAGGATCCGATCTTTTGCGCGAAGGAGGGAGCGGTATTCATTCAAAATGCGATTGTACCAGTGACACAAAGCGTTTTTGACGACTTTGCAGGATCTGGTATGCAAGAAGGAGACATTGAAAAGATGCTTGGCATGTCCAAATCATGATGAATGGTCTTTGAAGTCTTAAGGAGGTCCTTGTTCGGCTTTCACACAAGCGTCAGAGGGAATTACCAATTATTAACGGCGTGATGATTCTAGAGTTCAACTTTCTTACAAAATGCATCACAGCCTCAAAAAAAGCTCATCCTCACTATTTCTTAAATATTCTTCTGCATCTCGAGAAAGTACACTGTCTTCTTGATCCGGACTCACCTCTATCCTCAAATACCATTCTCCTTCAAGAAGTCCACAACCATGAGATCAAGTTCCTCCAAATGCATCTCACCCGCAAAATGGCCCGATCCAACAGGTGCATCTCAGCCTTGGGTAGATCCCTCTTAAAAACAGACGCACCAGGGGCCACAAAATGCTGATCATTCTTCTCCCAAGCCACCAAGATCGGAATCTGGCTCTCCCTGAACCACTGCTGAAACTTGGGATACAGAGCCATCTTGGCCTCATAGTTCTTAAACAGATCCAGATGTATCTCCTGGTCCCTACTAAGCAACGCAAAGTCCAGCGTCTAGATCTCAGGCGCGATTGTCTCAGGTTTCGGCTCTCCATCCTCGTGCCCTCACTTATTAGCTATGTCAGCATACCCTTCCTCACCATCTCACAATCTGCCTAGCTTCCCGTCTTCCAATATTGTGTGATGAGTCTAGGGGTGTCCGATATAGCGAACGTAAGCTTACATCAGAGTTTTGTCTTTACATTTAAGCTTTTACGTGCATCAATACCTTTTATATTTACATTAAGTTCTTATGTAATGTAAATGTAAAATTTAGAGGCCAAGAGGCCCCAGTCCCACTTTTCTTCTTAGCTATAAAAATTCCTTATTTTCTAATTGTTATTATGCAATCTGACAAGAGGCTTAGTAGGTAGTGTAACTTAAACTAGTAGTCATAAGATTCTACAGGAGTTAAGTTGGGAAATGAGATAGTCAACTCTCAAGTATCATCACCTGACCAGGCCTCGTTTGCCTTGTGTACTCCCCTTTTTGCCACTGATTTATGCTTGATATCTCAATCAACTTGGTATGTTCGTATTTCGCAGGAATAAAACAACCCCAACCCTACACTTCGAAAACCTGACAGCTGGTCGCTATTATAAACTCAGTAAAATGGCTTATCTTCCTTCTCCTCTTTTCCCCTTAAAATCCTAGTGTAAAGTAGGTCTTAGATGTAAATTTGCATCTAACTTTCACTCAATACGTCTTACATCTGAGGGATTAAATAAATTTACATTTGTAAAACTTTACAATTTAAAGCGGGTCTTATATTTTACACCGGACACCGCTAATGGGTGCTAGGATATCACCCAGGCGATCGGGGTATGCTTTGCCGTTCTGTGTGATCAGGGCTGTGACGACATCAGGACCTTCGAGGGTTAAGCGGAGGCCCATGGGGGCTCCGTAGTCCAAGATGTACATAGCAAAGTTTAGTCGACACCGCCCTATTTGCAATATTGCCGATCCGAAATCGAGTAGAGTGATTTCGAAGCACTCAACGAAGCTATTACCACGTAACCATCCTTCAAGCATAAATGAGTACACCTTGCCTTCCCGCCTCGGTATCACGTGTTCAGTAGTCAGTCGTAGAGATCACGAAATACCTTTTCACGATAAGCTTTCCGCAAGGGTTTTGTCCAGCACGAGCATTACTCCACGCAATCTTCACATAGGGATGCGAGGCTAACAATAAAGAGAATAGTAGACGTAGAGTTATATTGCTAGAGAATATGAAGAGCTGTTATGGAACGGGGAATGCTCGCTGTGCCAGAGAATTTCTGAAAGAGCTTTGGTCTGCTTGAGATGCAATGTTGGAGATCTGGAACCTTGTTCCATGGAAATTCCATGGTTCCAGAGCTCAAATTCCTTCCATTATACATTTAAAATGGAATGGATGGATTTTACCCTGGAGACTATGGAACCACCATGGAATCATCACGTGAGGAGTACACGTGATATCAGACCAATCAAATCACTGGGGAAATTGTGAAAGTGGGTGAGATCCCCCAACCCCCTACGGAGATGTTGATGCCTTAATTTTTGTTTCTGTGTAGTCCCTAAGGCACCAACTGTCCATGAAAATTCCATTGATCCATGAATCCATTAGGAGTCCATGGAATAATTTTAAAATGGAATGGAACCCTTCCATAGAAGGTAAATGGAATTTCCATGGATTCCAGATCTCCAACCTTGTTGAGATGTCAAAGTCGATGGTCCTTATTTGTAATGGGACGTATTCACTCGTAGGTTGCCTGTTGGACTTCCAGATCTTGCACTTTCCTATAATCTGCAGGGCCGATGTTGGGTATAGGGGAGACAGATTGGCAGTTATCCCTGTACGGACCTATTTCGAACAAGTCTACTCATGGCAGATCTCGGCGCTGATCACGTGCGTTACCTCTCCACCTATTCCTCTCCTTTGATTGAGTTACGTCTTTGAAAGGTTACCAAGGCATTTACGAAGAGCATAATGATTCTGGAGCTAAACTTCTTACAGAAATACGTACAAGATTCCAACTGTCCCCCTCTCTCAACCTTCATCCCAAGAAAATAATTATCTCGTAGGTTGCTCCTTAAATTTTGCTCGTTCAGATAATACACAGTCTTTCAGTATTTGATGCATATCCATTTTCACCGTAAATGATTCTTGCACCGTTTTCGGGGTTATGCCCTTTATCCAATCGAAGACATTTCGTCTCAGTTCGTCCCGGGACAAGTTCAGTTGGTCTTGGGACTCTTTGAGGAAGAAATGGTAATGCGCCCTATTGTCTTCTTTCTTTTTGTTTGTCGTATGAACTCTTCCCTTCCGAACGGTGGCACAAATGCGCTCCCCGCGGGGATCGTGTAGATGCCACAGTAACTTGGTAACGATGGAGAAGTAGTCAAGGTTCTCTATCTGACCGTCGAGGACGTAGAGGCACAATTTCTGCTCCGATGCAGGTAGATAACGCGTATTAGCGATATCCCCGTAAACCAATTGCTTGTCAAGATGTCTTTCTGCTTGTGAGAGTGCGTCGCCAGCTTGCCAATCCTGCCAGAGAGGTCGGCCTTCAGAGTCCATGCGAGCAGAGACGCGCAGAAATGGCTCCGACGGCTCACGCTTGCCGATCCTATACTTTTCATAGACGCGATGGACAATATCTTGCATCGAAACGCCAGGGCCTTTTGGGTTCTTGTCTTGCTTGCTGACCATTCTCAGTGACATGGATTCACGTGCAGCTCCGCTATCATCTAGGGAAACTACAGTTTGGCTTTCCATATCAGTCATGTATGTTCGCCTTGTCAAAGCAGCAACGAAATCTTGACGAACGCTCCGTTGTAGAAAATTGTCTATGGTTTGGAGGACTTGCTCTTCTGGACATTCTGGCGGAGTAAAGCGGGATCGTCGGACAATACTTCGAAATTTCGCTCGTTCAATCAAAATCTCTCGTGCTTCGTCAGACACAGCCAGATAGGTGAGCTCTCGAACTTGCTCCCAAGCATGGTTGATAAAGTAAGAAACTCGGAATTGTACATATACTTTTGAAATCTGCAATGGAACCGAGGTCCTTGGTCTGACATTGCCGGTCCATTTGTCCTCGATGGCATTCAGCACGTCCTCACTCTCGAGGACGACACATTTGCGACTCAGAGTCGCTAAGATGGATCGAACCAAGGCCGTAGTGGTATTCGGATTTTCGAATCCTTGTAAGAGTGTCTGAGCGTTGTCGCGAGTGATATAGAGCGATCGGAGACGAGACTCGATGATCCGCGCATCGCGAACCAGGCCTTGTGGACTCTTGAATTGACCGAGAGAATCAACTGGATCTTCTTCGAATGTGGCTGAGACAGCATCTGTCGAGTTCGGATCCAAAATGTCTTCAGGCTGCATCATCTGTATGTCTTGGGCTTCCATCCATGGCTGCACTTCGCCTGCAAGTGAGTAGACATCTGGGTCTAAGATAGAGGTCAGAGCATCGTCTAAAGTCGATGACTTCGAGGGCCGCAGGGTTTTGAGTTGTCGGAGCAAATTGGGTCTATAGATGTCTCGCGCCCAATCCAAGATATAGTCCACGATGAGGACTAGTTGCAAAGCTTCGTCATGACCAGTAACGCTCCCTCCCCAGAGATAGTTTATGAGCTAGAAGGTGTCAGAATAAATTCAATTGATGGCGCACTATGTGTGAGGGTACTCACATAATTTGGCCTGCCTTCTTCCTCGTTGACAACTGCCCCGTACACTCGCCAGTCTTCGCCTCGGCTGGCGAAAAACCATACAAGCGGTCCTCCAGGTACGTCCATCGTGTTCCCTTTGGTCTTAACTAGGTCATACTGTAATTTCAGGGCGTTTTTGATTGGAAAAGCGGTTTGTATTTCCATCTCCTCAAAGTTTTGCGCCCCCTTTTCGCGCTTGGCTTCAAGGATAAGGAACGGGAAGAGGAGAGGCTCTCCCCCATTGTTAGGGTTGACGCTGATATTCACCACGTCTTCGATTGTGCGTGGCGGGTAACGTCGTGGCTCTTCATGAGCGTACGGCTCCTGAAGTAGCTTTTCGAAGTTTGTGGTTCGCTGTAATCCGTGAATCCGATCCGGCTGTTTCTTCTTTTGAGATCTTGAGGGCTGATAGCTTGTCTCGCCCGGTTCGCAGACAGTCTCTTGTAGTCGGGAAGAAAACAGTTCACTGATCCCTGAATCCAAGCTTTCGGTTTTTGTAAGCTTTTCATACACCTTTTTCAACTTTGAGATGGACTTACCAGTCACCTAGACGACCTGCAGGATTACATTTGCACTGTTCTCGTTTCAGCTGGCGGTCCCGCAGAGACGTAGTCTTGCTATTGCTCGAGTTTGGATTTGCCTCGATCTCCGACCTCCAAAGTCTTTTCCGGCATCGTTTACTATATTCACCGTCAATCATAAGACAAGAACTTTATATACGATGGCACTACATACCAAGCAACTTCATAGTCAAATCTCTCGAAAACCTTGGACTCAACCTCATTTCTCCAACCTGCTTCATTACGATTCTCCTTTCGACACTTCCCAGCGAAGTGGACTAGTTGTGCTGCCCGTGTCTTATTCTGAAGCTGCCATGGCTTATCCGCGGTCTCAGTATTGGGGACATATCCGTATGTGGAGTATGAGGTACGGCCGAGGGACTGTACAATTGAAAACTTTTCCTTGTGGTCTGTAGGTATGCCTTCCGACTTGAAAGGGCTGTACTTGGTCGGCTTGACGAAAATTCGGGCGGCTTTCGCTTCTTTTTTGAGCTCCAGGTATTCGCCGTCTTTCATTTTTTCCAGGGCTTATGATCGCTCCACTTGCTTGTTGGTGACTGCTGCGAGGGAGGAAGAATGCGCCAGAAAGGAAAAATAAAACAATATCTCTAAATTTGCAGCTATTTATCCAGATATATTTGATATGAAAGCGAAAGTCAAAGAGAAGAGACACAAAGCATGAAGAACTTCACTAACTGCGCCTCGAGGCTGTGTATTAGCGAGGCATAATTAGAGAACGTCATTGAACGCGAAACAAGGGTCCTCCCGCAGGCCCTTGGCTAAGCCACGCTTATTCCCGCAATATGGTTGGCACTGAGAACAGCACCGCGCCTGCAGTATCGCATTTTGATATATGTGGCTGGGAGTTAATCATTTTTGCGGGATTTTGACTGGCATTTGGTCGAGATACCCAGCTTTTCCACAATTCTCACGAAGTGCTGTTGTGTATCCGTTCTGCGTTGCGTTGTCATACTCAGTACGGAGGTACATCCGAAAACGTTCACCCTCCCAATTCTTGTGAGTCAGAAGTGAGGACGGAACAAGGATCCGGGAATACTCTATGGCGTTTTGTGCGCCACCATCTACGGCCATCTTCGTCGTCGCATGATCGAGGCTTACCTGTATTCAAGTCAAATTCTCCCTCAGAAGAGGCAATTTACGGAGAATAGACTTGGTCACTTGGATAACATTCTTCAAAAAAGCTTTTTATTCATGAAATTGCAGTCGTTAAATACAACTGAACAATCTAAACTACCTGAATGGACCTATGCTCGGTAGCGCTTGTCGTGACAAGCTCAATGACACTGATCACCCGCGCTGCTGACTCTGGTTCCACAGGTACAGCTCCTCTTCCGTCCAACGCGTCCGTAAGCTGCTTCCAAAAGGCCATGTATGTAGGAGCGACCAAAGTTGGAGATAGTGCACTGGTAATGGTGCCATTTTCATCGATCGTTGAGAGAATACCTATTTGTAAAATCAGCATCTGAGATAGCGTGAACGATGCTCTGGAGTGGCAGTCGCGTGGTTTGAGAGTTCAGGACCACTGGATGACCAGAACCGAAGCATCTCATTGTTCGCTTAAATTGATTGAACGATTGCTCCTCAGACTTAGAATGACGACGACAGAAACCCACCATGATGACTTTCAGGTTCCTTTCCGAAGCCAGGAGTTTCGGGAGTATGACTTCCGCTGGCGATTTGGGGTTCTTGGACATCGAGATGGTACTATTCCGAAGGATCAGCAATGGTCTATTTCGATCACTGAAGTCATTTGAACGATTTGAACTTCAATCGCTCAAATACAGTGAGCAATTCAAGTGCAATCCCTCAAGTCGTTCTGAACGATTTGAAATCCAATTGTTCAACTCTTTCCAGTGATTGAGGTGCAATCGCTCTTTCCATTTGGACGATTTAAAACGTACCTTCTTGTATGCCCCTTTAGTGCCACGAATCCAGAACCTAAGTTGCTCTGGTTCGGCATTCATAATTGAAGCCTTCAGCGTAACGAAGGGGCCGTCATTATACTGCAATAGAACCGTCATCGAATCTGCGTCACCCCACTGAGCACCTTTCTCGCGCTGGTGGTACAGAAACCCGGTTATCCACTGCGGCATCCCGAAGAGTTGCAGGGCTTGATCGATTAGATGCGAACCGAGGTCATACAGTACAGCAGCACCTGTTCCAGCTTGAATACGCCATGTGGACTCCCATCCAGGTCGTGGGAGCGGTGCATGCCAGTCAAAGTGCGACTCGAATTCAGCGATTCGGCCAAGGTCCACACCGGCCACTTTGTTGCGGAGGAGTTCAGATACCGTGAAGAAGTCATAATCCCAGCGTCTATCTTTTGAGCTATCAGTAAAAGTTTCGATCAATTCTGTTCAATTCGTTTCACCGATCGTAATTCTTGAGATGGCTCACTGAGACCTCACTGCCTTGAATCGTTCGCTCTGGCTCGGCGATTGATATTCGGGCATATCAATGGTCTGCATAATGGATTTTGCGAACACTTACTGTGGAAGACCGTGAGTAGTCTCGCCTTGGTCCTTGCGATCGCTATCAACTCATCCGCTTCCTGGGTGTTCATTGTGAAAGGTTTCTCGCAAACAACTAGATGCACAATACCAGCTTAAACATTCTCAGCTTATAACAGAGTTGAGATCAAACATACCATGCTTTCCAGCCTCGAGAGCTTCCTTGCAAAGCGTAAAGTGAGATGGTGGCGGCGTCGCGACAACCACAACGTCGATGGCCTCATCTTTCAGCATCTCCGCACTGCTTCGATGCACTTTGACCGCCGGATGATCGCGCACTGCGTCGTTGTCGTTGGTTGAGGTGCGCTGAACGATTGCGTGGAGTTTCAATCGTGGAGTGACGGAGATAAAGGGGGTCATGAAGACTTTGGCCGAGAGTCCGTAGCCAATTACGGCGACATTGTAAGTTCGTTCAGCCATGGTGAACGATTGATGATGGATGATCAGTTCAAAGATTGAAGAAATCGTTGGTGCCGTTTGAAGGATCGAATTTTCGAAAATTTGAATCTCTGAATCCAGTTGAGCGGTTGACAGCGCGTCGAGTTTGGCTTGGTATTGAAGTGATTTCATTGAGGTTGCAGATGTCCGAGGTGAACACAACCGAACGAGGAAGCGAAGCAGACTAGTGCATTAGCGAACGAGTCGACTGGCCCTCTTTAGCCAGGAGGTAGAATTGAAATTTTAAACCAGTTTCGGGATCAATGCAAGAATCTTTACTAAGACTATTATCATATGTTGACATGCGACTTGAAAGGGACATCAGTCATCCTCGAGTGCGAGATGTCCCTAGCGTGATTTCCTACATCGCTCACTCATCCTTTCCCTTAAACGTTCTCGTTCCCTCTTGCTTCCAATCCTGCTCACACTATCGCTCGGGGCGATGGAAGAAGCACATCCAACTCCCGGTGCCATATTTGGGGGCGAAAGAACACTAGCTTCGTCATAGATACTATGACCATCGGTCGGCCACGGCATTCCTTCGTTTTGATGGGGATATCTCGGCATGTAGGCAAGTTTTGGGGCTTGTGGTACCACAGGTGGTGGGTTTGGAATGACTCTCCGACTTTTATCGACAACGCATGTGGTATGGTCCATGGTGTCTGCCTCCAGTGGTCTTGATAACGTTTGTTGATTTAGAATGCCGGTAATTGAACCCTTGAAAGTCTCGCCTTCTCTTAACTTTTTTAACACCGAATTCCCTCATGAATCTACGGCTGATCCGTTCTGTTTTCTGCTGCTCTGAGAAATGGGGCCAGGGTGAAGCCGTCATAACAGACAAAGTTCCCTTTTGCTTTTGAGACGTGAAAGGAGCAGCGTCAGGTCCGTTCGGATGTGTATTCTTTGACCCTGACATTGACCCTGACATACTGCAAGCTACCTTGTTCTGCCACGCAAGGATATGGTGGGACTCTTCTTCCGTAGAAGCGGTTTGGATGATGGGCAACCAGCACCGGGGTCGTGAACTCCACACAGATTCCACCTTTGTGCCTTTATGAACCCCTTCGGGAAATGATTCTGATATAGAAGAGTCGTCCATGTCGCTTTGCTCGTCTTTGCCAGAGCTACTAACGGATTCACAGTCAGAGTACACCTGTCTTCGGAGATTCTCTTCCTGAAGGTCTCAATGAATATTCTGTGACCGTAGACTCTCAATATGTTCCTTGCCCTCAGCCACACTTTCTCCCTTGCATTTGCTCTTACTTCCACCCAAAACCACCTTGTCCTTGTTAATCCTCTGTCATTCCAGTCTCTCGTCTCGCATACCTCATTTCCCCCGGTTGTAAAGGTGCGTGCGGTTTCACTCTGCGCCATGAAGGAGGCGGTCGGTGGCTTCGATAGACCCTTCGATAGACCCTAACGCTTGGAACGGATGCTGGACATCTGGCTCTGAGCCGGTATCAAACCCTGATCTTGAACTTGACGTGGAGAAATCCTCCAAATCACTCTGCTCGCTAATTTCACCTGGACGTCGAACAAATTCAGATTTGAATTCTGGTTCCAACTAAGAATACTCTGCTACGTCTTCTATGGTCTCGAAGTGTTCACAATTAGGATGCGCGCCAGTTTGAAAGTCCTCATCCTCAACTTCTTCCATCGAGACCGATTCCGGAGTGGCCTTTGACCTTTCGGCCACCATTATTACACCGCCATTGTTCTCCCTCGCTCGTAGAGAGGCTGGTATCTCGTAAGCTGCTTCAGGAATTTGCCTGGGTCCTGTGGTTGAGTCTGAGACGCCTCAAACATTAGCGGCCGTGAGGTCTCCAACTGTTCCTCTCCCATCTATCTAGATTCCTTGGGTTGTCTGCCCTGTTTGAGAGACTTTCCGTCAGAACTGGGGAACTCTGAGACGGTTCAAGGGTTCTGCTCTTCTCGAGGAGAGACTTTATCGGCATCAAATTCTTCGGAACTGCCGACATTCCTGAGATGTTTATTTGAATCTCGTATTCCGTCTACCTCGTCGTCCGTTCCTTCATCTGTTTCTGCGTAGGCTACTGTTGATGTGGTTCGTTCTTCACGTCTGCGACTGCTTAGTTGTCCTGTGGCTCTGTAGGTCAATGGCACAATGGCTGTCACGGGTTACTGGGTCGGCGAGAGATGGTTAGCTAGTTTCTGCGCTTTGAGGACGATATTGGGCTTGGTGCAGTTTCTTCAACCGACTCCGGAAAAGCTCGTGGAATCCTCTTCCGGCGAACTCAGTTTAGCTCTGCTCCGCAGGGGGGCGTTCAAGTCTGCTCGGTTGCACTGCATCCTGATATTCATAGCTCTCTGCCTCGACCGGATCGTCTAGAATGGGCTCTTCAACTTCTGGAACATCCAAGGCGCCCCTCGCTCCAAGCTCCATCACAGGATCCTTGATGATAGTCTTATGTTTGCTCAGCTCCGAACTCGAGAAGCCTTCCCTAAGCAGTTCTCTCCGAAATTATTTCCACATAGCCTTGTCGTCATCTGCGTGAATCGAACTTTCCCTATTCCCGCTGCTCGCTTATAACGTCACCGTAATCCAATTGAGCGACTGTCTCAACTCTCTCAACTGTTCTTCATGATTCTCCATATGCTCCTCCACCTTCTCCTGGCTCTCCATCGACAGCAGATTCAAAACAACGTAATCGCAGACGTATAAATCGACAGTTCCTGCCTGATCTTCTCCATATTCTTCATCTCCCCATTGCCAAATTTGACCTTCAGCCTGAACCGTGTGACCCGTCGTTTCTCTTCCGACATGCCGTTGTACTTCACAAGCACTTGGTCAATGACCTTCAACGCGCGATCACACCCTTTAACAATTTTTGCAATTCGTCAAGGCGCCCGTCTTCGGTTCAATTGATGAGGGAATTCGGCTTCTCGACTTCGCGCTGCAGGCGTAGGAGGACGTTGTGTAGGCTCGTGACCTCGCGGGTAAGCTCATCGTGTGCGCCGCATGCCTTTCGGAAGTTCTGGATGGTGGTGTATGCGAGCGGAGTTAGGAGGACAAAATCACCGACTGAGAAGCCGAATGACTATGAGCAGACTTTTAACAACCCCTTGAGCCTCGAGCGATTAAATTCTTACTTTAAATTGGTATACCTGGGTATTGGACAAGATCTTTCAAAACCGCGACCTTACCTTCCGAGGTAACCTCCATCCACGGCATGGACTTCTCCTCCAATGTAGTCTCCGCTCCTCGCACAGAGATGTATGACCGCGCCAGCTATGTCCCTCGGATTTCCCCATCTGCCAGCCGGTATCCTCTGAAGAATAGCCTTCTCCTTCTCCCCACCATCCTTAATCGCATTCGTCAATTCCGTTTCAATGTATCCAGGCGCAATCGCATTCACATTAATTCCCCTCGCCATCCATTCATTATTCAGCGCCTTCGTAAGCTGAGCGATCGCTCCTTTACTCGCAGTATAAGCCGGTATTTCCACACTGCCCGTAAAGCTCGTCATGCTTGCAATAAAAACAATCTTCTTCCTCCTCCCCACATAACTCCCATTATAAGCCTTCAAACTGGTATTGAACCAATGTTTGGCCAGTTCTCTGCTTAATTGAAACCCAGCCGTAACATTGATATTCATTATCTCGTCCCAATTCACATCTGGGAAGTCTTCCGCGGGGCAACGATGCTGCAGGCCGGCGCAATGCACAAATATGTCGATTTCGTCGCCGTGCTCATAGATCAGTGGGATGATCTTGAGGACTTCTTCTCGATCGGAGAGGTCGCATTGGTACATATGTGCTGCCCGACCTAGCCTGCCAATCTCCTCCAGCACTTCGAACCCTGAATCGACATCGCGGGCGAGGAGAATGATATCGGCTCCAGCAGATGCTCTATAATTTACTCTAGATTAGTTAGGAACTTGTAGAGGTTGAGGGCTGTAGGTACCTTACAGCGCAATTGCTAACGCTCTGCCAATTCCTCTTGTCCCTCCAGAAATTAAGGCTGTCTTGCCTCCGAGGCCGAAGAGACTTGATAAATACGCGTTCGCGTCCATGTCTTCGAAATTTGGACGTAAAAAAAGGTCAAATCCCAAGGTGCCCCTCGCTAATTTCAACCAACAAGCATCCTCAAACTTCAGGCATCCAGAGAACGACAAATTCAAAAATTTCGTAGCCAGAAACACGAGGTATTTTCAATGTCGATAAAGGTCAGTCATAGTCCCCCGCATTCGTTAATTTTCACGCTGTCTAAGTTTGCGCTGCGTTCTTATTGAGATGTCTGAGGCTCTAGCTCCATGGCATGGCAAGTCGCCATAATCCATCTCTCTAGACGCTTCAAATCCAAATCCAGGGAGGGTTCAAGAGTTACCAAAAGGCCATAAATGATTGTTTTAAGGGATAGCTTAGCTACTTCCCTGATCGCTCAGATTTTATGAGCGATTGAAGACTTGCCGACCTCTCCACGTTTAGAGGGCTCCTCGTAGCCAAAGTCGCTCAAAATACGGTATTTGGAATATCGGTGTTCCATATTCCCATAATACAACGTAGCAAATGACTCCTCTGCTCTCCAGTTCTCACAAGATTTCAAATCCTTAAGCCATGTATGTTCCTAGATCTGGCTGACCAATATCTACCTAGTATGATCACACGCTTAATCCCGTGACTGCGCTCGAGTTCTCCACACACGCAAGCGGCCAACTTATCCTGGTCGGAGAGGGGTGCTACTTAAAGATCTTTGAAGCTACAACTTCTATTCTACTCCTCCAGTCCAAGGTCTTTGAAGGCCAAGCTATCCATGGGATTACCGTTCGACGGAAGGCCGTTCTGGTCAACGACGACGATTTGGAGGTTGCGATCTGGGGAGGCTCGTGTTTAGCTGTCTTTAGTCACAAGGATTTCACAGGATTACTCGCGTCTACGTCCAGCCCGCCTGAGAATTCCAATCATTCGGAGGATCTGAGTAATTCAGTAGTACTCGAATCCACGGGTGGTCCTTCCAGGGATTCCAATCGCTCGGAATATTTGAGTGATTTATGTTCTGAGTCCCAAACTTCCAGTATTGTCTCGGATTGGATCTTGGATGTCGCAATCTCCGCTCACAACGTTAACGAGTGTATCCTTGTCACAGCCCACAATACGGTTCTCCGTGCGAGGGTCGAGAGGGCCTCGCACGATATTTCTATAGAAACACTGAGTTCGCCGTCGCGATCGATCCTATATTCGGCTCACCTGATTTGGGAATCCGAAAATACTGTCTTAGTGGCTGCCGGAACCGTATTCGGAGAGATCATTGTCTGGCTATGCTCTACAGGCAGCATTTCATCAGGAAGTCGGGTTTTGCATACATTCACGGGACATGAAGGTTCAATTTTCGGTGTGAATATATCCCCAGTGGTCACCGCTCGAGATGGAAATCCCACTAGACTGTTAGCAAGTTGTAGTGATGATCGCACGATACGCATTTGGGAGTTGGAACTCGGGGAAGAATGCGACGCAAAGTTACTAGAGGGCCTTACAGCGAGAGAGACTGGGTTTGGGGGCAATGAAGGAGAGACTCCCAACAAATGTCTGGCGATGGTGATGGGCCATGCATCTAGGATATGGAGTGTCCAATTCCTTGTCAGAAACTCCGATATCACTGTATTGTCGTTTGGCGAAGATGCGACTACCCAGCATTGGGCGTTAGAGAATGCAGGATACGACCCCTTGATCGCAGAGGCCGACGCCATTCCAGGCCAAACCAAGCAGGGAAAGCTCACGCATCTGAACACCTATGCCTTCAATAGTGGAAAGCACATTTGGTCAAGAGCAATTCGTCATTCTGAGTCTGCCATAGTGGTAACCGGGGGGGCCGACGGAAAGATATCGATGTATGAAATCAACTATGGCAACAGCGTACAACAGGAAGCAACGCAGTCCCGATCCTGGGGTCTTGAGGATATCTTGGACGAGTCACCTTCGATTGCAATTCGCTCAATCGATGTAAACGAATCGATCGCACAGCCAGAGGATCGTGATTCGAGGAGCAATATAGCGTCAGGCTCCAATGGTCCAGCCGTGATGAATGATTCAAAATTGGCAATCGACAGCAAGCTGTCCAAGAAGCCCAAGCCGAAGAAACGTCCGAAGGATGCCTTCAGCCGGTATGCCTTCGTATTCGAAAATCAGGTCCTTGTCACCACTACATTTGGACGAGTCTTGCTCGGCAAAATCAGCCATGCAGGTATAAAATGGACAGAGGTCGACATGCCGAGGAATGATCTGAGGTCATATTCGATCATTCAAGGGATTTCAGCAATTGGAGTCGCCTTTCTTGGCAGTGCCAATGGCACCATATTCATCTATCTAGCCGGGACCATCCAGGAGTTTGGAAAGGTGTCGGGTAAGGTAGCCGACATGTTCGCTATCTATGATCCAGCTGAGCCGAAGAAAATGGAACTCTTGGTAACAACCCTAGGATGTAGGGTCGCGACATTATTTAAAGTACCTCCGTCCTATATTTGAATCCTTCAGCCAAGATGATTACTGATATCCGAATAGTGCGGTCACGATTTGAACCAGAGTTGTGAATCGTTCGGTGAATTATTCAAACCGAATGAACTACTGAGGAAAGTTACATACCGTCTTCCGGATAGACTCGTGGTCACCAGTGCGGGGAAACACAATGGCCTACTGATTCTTGGCTCCAGAACTGGGGCTCTTGCGATTTACGACCCTGAGAAAAGCGACGAACCTATAAGTACTTGGACACCGAGCGATGCTAGTTCTGGGGACGCCATAACCAGTATTGTGAATCTTTCAAACTCAACGAACGATTCAAATTACTTCCTGACGACCGGTCGAGATGGAACTTACTCCATATTCTCTCTCGCAGATACTACAATCCGCCCAGTCCATCAAAGTGCCCCACCTTTTGGCCCCATGATCGAAGCGGCGTGGTTCTCTGGTTCAGACTTGATTCTGTACGGTTTCAAAAGCAAGAATTTCATTGTCTGGAACGAAAGCAAACAATACGAGATCTCGAGCGTCGAGTGCGGTGGAGCCCACAGAAGCTACGCATATTCACCGATTGCAGGCTGTGATGGTGCTGGGTACTTCGTATACACCAAAGCATCGAAGCTATATCTCCATTCTCAACGCCGACCTTCACACCAAATCATCAAACCAGGCGGTCATGGAAGAGAGATCAAAGCCTCCGCTGTTTCGCCAGACGGCCTGATTGCTACAGGAGCGGAAGATACTGCAATACGGATATGGAGGTATCAGGATGAAAAGACGCCCGAGGAGAAGCAATTCGACTGTCTGGCGGTTGTGCAAAGACATACAACGGGCATCCAACATCTCCTATGGCATGGCTTGAAATACCTCTTCAGCAGCGGCGGGAATGAGGAGTTCTTCATATGGGCCGTTGAATCGATTCCGGAATTTGGCATTGGAGTTGTCTGTGAAGCCACGTGCCCTGACCCGAGCCAGGAGCGCGATCTAAGGATTATGAGCTTCGACATTAGCTCCCTTCCAGCCTCAAAAGACGAACGAGAGAAGTTGTTAGTCAGCCTGGCATATTCTGATTCAACGATTCGATGTTATACGTACTCGAAAACGCAAGGATACAGCTTAGTTGCCACTGGGAGGTATACATCGTCGTGCCTTATGCAGCTTCGGCATCTTGAAGTCCATGGACAAGAGGGACCAGAGCTATTCTTGGTGACGGCGGGTACCGACGGCTATCTCACTGTTTGGAGAAATGCGCTACCCCATTCTTCCTCCAATATCGGAATCCAGCTCGGTATGTGTTAGCGAATCAATATCCTGGATTCTTTCCCGACATTCTTGCCCTGAATCGTCCTCATGCTCAACCCTGTTCCAATCACTCAAGCTAACTGAACGAATTAGGTTCTTTCAAACTTATAAATTTGTCGAACCACAGACTCCACCAAAGTTCCATAAAATCTCTAGATATTATCGTGAAAGAGAGCCAAATTGTCGTTGCCACAGGAGGAGACGACAATGCTCTCGGAGTCACAATCTACGAAGCCGGAGCCCTGGAGAGGAAGCCGTCTAGAAGTATTATACTCAAATCAGCACATGCCGCCGCCATTACCGGATTGAGTTTTGCATCGTCTGTCGGTGAGGAAATACGGATTATCACGTCAAGTAATGACCAAAGGGTCAGAGAGTGGTCTTTAAGGCTGAATCGTTCTGATCAGATGAATGATTCCGCACTCAGAAAGCTGGGAGACGTTTTTACATCTGTGGCAGATGTCGGTGATGTTACTGCTCTTACGAACAGTGCACAAGAGTCGAAGAAAGTGCTGGTTGTGGGTAATGGAATGGAAGTCTACGAGGTGTCTTTGTAAAGTACAATCGTTCAGACAAAATGACCGGTTTACAATCCGGAGCTCCTGATCCCCCAATAGGTGATTTAACGTGGGACGTGTTTGGTAAGAAGTGCCATCTTCCGTGCTTTCTTCAGAATTGAATGATTCGAAATACACAAGGGTCGTCATCCCTTTGATTTCCTTCAAATAGACCATTGCGGCTTGAAACGTTCAAATTGGAAGAGTGATCTAGAACTGATGAACGATCTCCCCGACTTTTTCATGATTGGGAATCTGGCTTACCTTGTATACTTGGCTCTGACGCCTTCTTCATCCGGACTGCACGGAAAAGGGGGAGCATCTCGCTTATTCAGCATGAAGTTTTAGTGCATGGGTCAAGGACGAAGGTTAAATTAGCCATATTACATCTTGCAGCCCTCGATCCCCGAGACCCCGCCCGCCAAAACACGTCCCGCTAGGCCTCGTAAGGCAAGGCGCCATCCCCAGGCCCACCATCCTTCCTAATCAGGCGAAAATTCGTAGATCGGGACTAGTAAGGTCAGGTGCTTTCAGAAATGATTCTTTACTATAGTATTAGTAGTAGTATTATAACTGTAACTGTAACTGCAACTGTATTTATAACTCTAACTGTAACTGTAGTTGTATACTGTAGGGCTTTATTTCCTTAGAAACAAGGCTACAAAACCTTCCCTACTACAATATATAATTTTATTAGCCTTAAAATATAAACTTCATTAAATCTCAAGCTCTATTCTACTAGCAGGAACGCCCCTCCACTTTCTTCTCCTATTCCTAGTTTGGTGGGGCCATGGTGAAGACAAGTTCACGTGACTTTTGGTACATTTCAGGCAGGCGGCTTCATTTTAGCCGGTTTGAGAAGGCCAGTTCAATTTGAAGGCAAGGTGAAATGAAGAGTACTCCTGCCTCTTACATTTTGTTCACTGACAAAGCTTAATCTTTGTTGCAGTGAACTATAGAATGACATTAAATTAACGGCCAGTTTGATAAGAAACAGCCAATTTGATTTCATAGAAGGTCAGTTTAAACTAAACACTTAATATCTGTTGGTTGGAATTGCCTAATCAGGTATAGCCTGTATTTACCCCTCTTTTGTGATATAAGAGAGCTCTGCCCCTCCTTGTATTCCAGCTCCTTAGATATCAGCTAGGTCTAGAAATGCCACTATATTTCGCCCCCAAAATACAGCTCAACTGACAATATCAGTGCTAATAGTAAGTTTACAGTAATTACAAGATAGATTTTGGAGTTATATACGGGCTTTTGAGAATTATACTATAGTACTAAAGGAATACTACTGACTATATGAAGAAAGATTATAGGGCCTGAAGATAGGTTTTTCTGTCGCATATATTTTGTTGGGGCAAAATGCTGGCTTCTAGCCACAATGACCATTTTAGCGAAACGCGATTTTTCCCGCGAAACTCCCGATTTGCGAATGAAGCTCTTAATTATTAAAGTAAAACTCATACTCTAGGACTCAAGAAACGAAGCCGGTACTAATCACCCAGGTCGTGTCATTGTTGTATAAGGCGGTGGCATCGAATACTTCAGGGCCGCCGTTGCTGGCGACATAGAGCACGTAGTCGTAGTGGCGGAAATAGCGGGTAGGATAGCTCCAGGATCGAATCGAGTTGCCCTGGCCATTGATGCCGGCCTGCGGGCAGAACGTGGCGTCGTCGGCGAACTGCGTAGTGCCGTCGTTGGCGTTGAGCAGGAGCGCGAAGTTGTAGTGCCGTATATAGCTGCCGGGGGTGTCTACGGACTCGAACGAGTAGCAGCCGCTGTTGCCAAGGCCGGTGACAACGGTCCAGCTGGCCTGTTGTTTGAGTGCGGTGGTGCTAGATGACGAGACGACCTGAAGGTTGACGGTGGAGCCGGTGTGTGCGATATAGTATGTCGTGCAGCAGTCCGTGGTGGCCCGTAGCGAGATCGAGGAGCCGACGGTAAGGGCCGGGCCGCTGACTAACGACGTGATGGCGTAGCCGGCAGCTACGATGTTGGCCTGCACCGAGTTGTCGGTATCGTCGGACGGATAGCCCGAGGTCATCACGCCCTCGTAGAAGGTGCCCTGGGCGCTGTCGCTGTTGTCGCCGCCGATGCCGAGAATGATGGCGCCTTCTTTGCTCATCGGGTTGTAGCCAGCTGGGCGCACGCCGCTGTAGTACGTCGACAGCGAACCCGACGCAGCGTTGCCGCCGCGGATCTCCCACTGATTTGACTCGCCCTTGACGACCGCAGTGACGAAGCGGTCGGAGATGGACGGGTCGGCAGCGTTGTTGCCAGCGCTCTCGCCAGAGAACAGGCCGTTCTCCATATCGGCCATGATCCACGGGCCGCTGCCGGAGCCAGTGCCCCAGAAGGTGCAGTCGCCAAAGTAGATGGCCTCCATGTGGCCGTCGCCATTATCGGTATTGGTGGTCTCGGCGTTGCCGTAGTCGAAGCAGCAGTCGCCGTTATAGTGGGTCCCGTCGAGGACCGCGTAGATGCCCTCCGCCGCGTCGCCGGTAGCTATGCCGCTGGTGGCGTCGTTGCGGTAGCCGGTGCCGGGCGATATAAAGACACCATACGCCTTCTGCCCGTTCAGCGTGACCGGGGCGCCGATCGCGCTGGCTAGATTGTCGTAGCCATTGGCTTGTGGGCCGCTGGTGGCGCCGCCGGGCGGAGCTTGGGTGAGGTCATTACCGCGGCCGGACTGGTCGTAAATGATGGTGATGAGGCAGGTCGTGCCGGCGCAGAAGGAGTCTTGAGCGGCAGCATTGGCGACCCCGCCGGCGGACAGCGGCGAGATGGTGGTCGTGGTAAGGTCGGAGCCGCGTTGCACCTGGTAGAGGGGGCCGGTGTAGGCGTCGTACAGAGCGCGAGTGGTGCTGTGCGCGGCGACGCAGGGCGTGTTGCCGGAGGAGTAGATGTCGCAGGGCCCAGCGGCAACAAGGGAGCCCGTGGCAACAAGGCCTAGAGCGAGTACGCAGAACAGGAACATGTCTGGTCACTTTTGATGGGGGAACGGTGGGAGGGGCACGCTGTGAGCGTTTTGAACTCATCGACGAGAAACTCGCACATCGTAGCTATTTATACTGCGTGCTATCTGGCCTCTCTTGTTATCATCATCTAATCTGTTAAGATGTCCGTCCGTTTTCTAGATTGAGGGTGGCACGTGTTACTAAACTAATGGAATTTCCTCCAATATAATTATAGATAAAGTACCTTACGGGACGAGGGAGGATCCCACCGTATCAACACGGTCTTAGGAGGTGACACTATATCACATATGCAATGTTCAATTTGAAAGAAACTTTTATCCACCTATAAACTTGTTAATAGTAGTCTTTGAAGGGGGAAAGAAACATCGTTCCCCCTAGTATAGAGGTACAGGAATTGTTCTGTTACACCTCGGCGCGAAAGCGGGGTTAAAAACTGCCGAACAATGCCACCAATAGACTAGTTTATGCAGGGCCCATTGATGACGTACGCAACACGTGAAAACAGGCAAGCCAAAACCAGGCACCACCCCGCAAAACAAGCAGGCACCCCACCCATAAGCCAGCCCATGCTCAGCCCACCTCAACCCATGCCACGACTCACGACTAGAGAAGAGGACGACGACGACAGCCTCTAACATGTGCCACCTGCATCCAAACCCTCCCAGCAACCTGGCTGGTATCTCCTCCCACTCATTCCAACCCCTCCTCGGCGTCAGCTCCATCTGCCATCACGAGTACAAAGCGCCGCAATAAGACCGCCAAAAGTGGCACAACATCCGTCCAAATTTGCAGCATCTGCGATTGAGCCGCCATGATCGGAACATCGAAGGCTGAGTTTTACTTCATTCGCGTCTGCATAATCGGCTTGCATTATATCGTTCCGCTCTGCATCCTGTACTGCATCGGTCTCGTTGCGCTTTATGGCTTCAAGGCTACGACATACAGATTTCCGCTTCTTGTCGAGAGTATAGCCATTGCAGAGTCACTCTTCTACATTTGCGTCTACGTACCATACAGCTACATCCTCCAACGCGAAGCTGTGCATCCGCCTCCGCCAACGCGTGAAGAGCGCACTGAGCTGTTCCAGCTTTGCAATGAAAACATATCAGATCCAGAAGCATATTTACAGAAATGGTTCTTGGGGTCACCAATAGATGAGATCAAGAGAGACAACCTAAAGGAGTTTTTTCTATGGGCTTTTTTCAATCGCAGCGGGCCACCAGGAGATGATGATGAGGAGTTGGACGAGTATGTTGGTGCCACAGAAAAGCTGTTGGGAAGACCGATAGAAGATGGTAGAGGGAAGGCAGTATGCTTGCGTTTGACACTGGACGATGTGTCCATGTTGCATCGGAGTTTGGTTTGGTATTGGGTAGGTCCGGCCTCGTCCTGGATGGGTTCTGCTAGCTGACTTGATATCTAAACAGTGCGTTGGCTTCGTAGATTTCCTCACCTACATGAAACTCCTCTTGGGCGGCTTCCATTTCCACCGAACATCTCTCTCCCGATTCTTCGGTCTATTCCCCTTCCGACCGCAGACCCTCCTCACCCCCTACCGTTCACCAGCTAAGCACACAACTTACTGGCACCGACCGCACACATCGACAACCAAACTCCCCGTCGTTTTCATACATGGCATTGGGATCGGTCTCTATCCCTACGCCAACTTCCTCAAAGAGCTCAACTCAAACACTGGCATCGAGTCCTCCGACTCCAACGAACAAGTCGGCATCATCGCGATCGAAATAATGCCCGTCTCCTTCCGAATCACGCACAACGCTCTCAGCCGACAAGAAATGTGTGCCGAAATCGACCAGATAATATCGCACCATTTCCCAAATCAAAAAATCGTCCTCGTGTCGCATTCGTACGGAACAGTTACTTCGACACACTTGCTCAAGATACCCAGTATCGCAGAGCGCATCGGACCTGTTGTGCTGATCGATCCTGTGTCCATATTACTACATCTGCCAGATGTGGCATTCAACTTTACGAGGAGACAGCCTAAACGTGCGAATGAGCACCAGCTTTATTATTTCGCCAGCATGGATATGGGCGTCAGTCACACCCTTTCGCGACACTTTTTCTGGAACGAGAATGTGCTCTGGAAGAAAGATATCGGGGGCCGCAAAGTTACTGTCTCATTAGGTGGACGGGACTTGATCGTAAACACGGAAGCCGTAGGTCGATACCTGAGCAGCAACGAGCCAGTGAAGCCTGGATACAAAAAGGCTTTCATGAATGGCAATGGCAATGATACGATATTAGTCAATCTCGAAAGCGATGATGAGTTAGATGAGGGTACGCAGATGCGAGGTAATGAGGGGACAGAGTTTGATGATGGGGAGGAAGGGGATGAAGAGGAGTGGAAATGCCGACCTTGGAAAGGCAGTGGTATCGATATTCTTTGGTTTAGGAACTTGGATCATGCGCAGGTTTTTGATAAGAAGTCAACGCGGAGGAGGTTGATTCGGGCTATTCATGAATATTGCGAGGATGGGGATGAGTAGAGGGGTAATACGGATGGCTTCACGGAGCTACGAATTACGAGTTACGATTTTGGGTACGGCGTGAGGCTAGGGGGGATGTCTCTTAGCGTATACCTTTCTGCATTTTGAGCGGAATCTAGAATATCAGCCAAAGGTGGCGTTAATTGGGACGCAGAAGGTATGAAGTCACATACATACATCAGCAGAAATACACAGGAAGCAATAAACTCTCTACGAAATATCTCAAACAACGTCAATACCTTTTCTGCACTCATATTGTCTTCCCCTTCCACAAAGTATTGTCAGCTATGTCGTGCGAGAAGTCGTTCATTTCCAAGAAATCTTCCATCTGCAACAAGTCATTTATGGACCAGGAGTCATTCAGGTCCATGAAGTCATCCATGTCCGAGATGTATCAACAATCTCTGTGATTTTGACTCAGCATTGTCCGAAGAAGACACGCGGAAGTTCCTAAAGATTCATGACTGGATAGACAACAACGTATGTTCAACATTCCTTAAATCTTGTTGACTATTTCTATTAAGCATACGCTGATTGTATGATATCCTGACAAGGTATTTCTCATCACTATATGTTAGGCCATTACAATATCGAATTTCACCTCAAGGGTTTAGGAGGTGTTTGGGAGCTTTTAAAGAGGATGCTACGAAAGAATGTCTCGCTGTAAGGCGCCACAGGCAGATCGCGTGCTATCTGGAGCTGCTGAAAGAGACCTGACTGCGGTAATATGTCATCTTGTCTTGCTCTCAGCGATTTTCTCTAACTGGACCTTAGAAACAAGGCTCATGATTAAAATACAGTACACCCGGTGTGAGTCTCAAGAGAAGGGCTGAAATTTCACATTATTTGCAACACTTATAACTTCATCATTAATAGTCCGATAGTAATAATTCTTGACATTAGAATCAGTCAAATCTTATTTGTATTTTAAAAGAAGTAGAAAAATTAGTTGCATTGTAGTATGTTGTGAAATTTAATATCTAAACATGGCATTTTCTTAGCCAAGAGAGCCCCACGCGGGGTAGAACGTATGCAAACTCCTCACTCATATAACTCAACCATTTCTACCTTATTTTATACGATTTTGGATTCATCGGAAAGGGCATAGCTCCAGCGACGTATAGGCCAGCTTACAGTCCGCAACGGATGCACGTGACGTCTGTAAAGAAATACGTAGCTAGTTCGCAGGTATAAGCAGTGGGAGAGAGTCTGATCTTAATCTGTAATCGAACCTTCTTGTACATAGACAGCCTCTGTAGCTTCAATTCATACGCTTGGGCTACAAGCCCTGACATGAATCACATGTATAATAGTATATATTAAGTGAGTCTTTATTATGAAATTCATTTGTCTGTGTATTAGTAAACAAGTCTATTTTAGCTTATGGTAAAAAGGGTGCCAAGACTTTTCGACGCTAAAAATCGAAAGCGAATCAGTACTTGAAGGGATAAGGAAGCGGGTTTTGACGCGTTCCTCGCGCATGCACTGACCAGAGTTATGACACAACCCTTCCAAGGTGCACGGGCCCAACAGTGGTTGACAAGATTATTTACGCACGGGCCAAAACACCAAAACTGTAAACACGCGCGATCTTGATAAATGTAAACAATCAACTTGATCTCTTATTATGGCACCACCAACGCGAACCAATCCTTTTAGGACTCCCTCTCCTGAACCACTTGCTGGTAAAGAAGCTACAACTCGAAGGAAGTGCAAGTTCTTTGACGCATTAGCTCGTAGTAGTAGTACTAGATCACTACGTAGCATTTCGAAGGATTGTAGCATTACAGAAGGTACAGGTCGATATTAGAAGAAACAACATACTAAACTAGGCTCTTTAGCAAGGAGATTAACCCGTCAACGATCTTCTATACTTGGAGCTAAGTCTAAGGTCACTAAATCGACATACAAGATACTTTGCTCTCCTACTCGAAATCTAGTCCGAAAACAACCGTACGAAGCTCAGATCGCATACTACAATCTACTTGTTGGGAAGCGCCAATTATAGCGGAAGTTAAAGGAGTATACTAAGGGAGGTGGACAGTATTTGTGCGCTTTTGTTAAGAAGGTTATTTCATCCAAAAACAAGGCAACGAGGGAGAATTATAGCCATGACCATGTTTACAAACCTATCTTTGGTTTCTTCAATTATATTGTCTATACAGACGAAGCACATATCGACCCTACATTACAAGCTCAAGGCAGAGTACTTCGAGAGCAAGGAACACGAGATAACCCAAAGAATATTAAGGAAAGGCCGCCGCTCCAAGGTATACGGTTTCACATCGCGGCTTAGATCTCTTGGTAGGGCAAAGCAGACAAATTA
>NXFV01001194.1:0-90482 GCA_002803225.1 Gamarada debralockiae | reverse complement strand
TTGCCATGTGAAATCGCCCGTACAATCGCCCGTACACTTTCAGGGGCTAGGCTCTTGTTACACACAGACAGCGCGATGCCTCATTAAGATTATATCTCTAGAGTAAACTAGATAGGACAGGAGAGTAGAGGGGCGTTCTTGCTAATAGAATAGAGCTTAAGATTTAGTGAACTTTATATTTAAAAGTGTGACAGGCTAGCAAGAGTTATATTTCAAACTAACGCCACTGTATAATACAAAGAGAATACTCTAAGGAGAAAAGAAAAGAATACTTGACAATAATTCAATAGTAAGCAACTGGCTAGTTGCCATAGCGACGAACGCAGGCTGCCTTAGGCTGCAAAGTCCCACTTACGGGTGTAACCCGTCACAAAAAGCTAAAATATATATACTATTATAGTATATACTTTATCTATATATATACATATACTCTCTATCTGTATACATACTCTATCTATATGTATACTCTATTTATACATATACTCTATTTGTCCATCCGTATGTATACTCCATTTGTACACATACTGTAATGGGGTTGACCGCGCATCAAAGTAATGAATGTATTGTTGGAGTATGAATTGCTTGAAGAATGAAGAACATGCGCAACGCGATATTTATGCTGGTCCTGCGCACGTGTCTGCGAACCACGTGCGCATGGACCACAAAACCCCACTACAATACTCTATTTGTACGCATACTCTATCTGTACGTACACTCCATCTATACACATACTCCATCTGTATGTATACTCCATCTATATACATACTCTATCTGTACACATACTCCATCCGTACGCATACTCCATCTGTATGCATACTCCATACATATATATACTCCATCTATATGTATACTCTATCTGTATGTATACTCCATCTATACGCATACTCTATCCATACGTATACTCCATCCATACGCATACTCTATGCATATGTATACTCTATTTATACATATACTCTATTTGTACTCCATCTATATGCATACTCCATCCGTATGTATACTCCATCTGTACGCATACTCTATCCGTACGCATACTCCATCCATACGCATACTCCATCTGTATGTATACTCCATCTATATACATACTCTATCTGTACACATACTCCATCTGTATGTATACTCCATCTGTATGCATACTCTATCCGTACGCATACTCCATCTGTAAGTGTACTCCATCCGTATGCATACTCCATCCATACGCACACTCCATCCGTACGCATACTCTATCCGTACGCATACTCCATGCATATGCATACTCCATCCATATATATACTCCATCTATATGCATCCTCTATCTATACGTATACTCCATATATATGCTATATACATACTCCATTCATACGCATACTCCATCCGTACGCATACTCTATCTATATACATACTCTATTCGTACGTATACTCTATCTATACGCATACTCTATCTATACATATACTCTATTTGTATGTGACGGCAGTGTATCACTTAGAGCTTAATCACATGACGTGATGCGCTAGTCTGTATATAGAGCTAACAAGTAGCCTCTACCACTTACTTTTGCATCTGTTGTTTCAAGTCAATTTAGGGCTGTTCTTGTTTATAATTATATTTTAAAGCTAACTATAACAAAAAGGTAAAGTAATTTGACTTTTCTATATCATTTTTAAGTAGTTTTACAATAGTTACATTTTCCTCGCTTCTTTTTTAATAGGGTTACTAGGGGTTAACTATCTCGGTAGACACATAGTACTATAAGCACAACTCTAAAGCCTAACATAATAAAGAATTCAAGAGATTTAAGGTAAAATAGCCCTTGGGACTGTGGCTCTACTTCTAAAGCCCACCCACCCTTACATGTTAAAGATTACGATTTTAAAAGCACTTGACTTTACTAGTCTCGATCTAGGAATTTTCGCCTAATCAGGAAGGAGGGCGGCGCCTTGCCTTACGAGGCCTAGTGGGGCGCGTTTTAGTGGGCGGGGTCACGGGCTCCAAATTATTATAATGTTAACCATATTCATATGGACCCTGGGCTGAGCCCGAGGTTAAGCGCCGGCCGCCGACACAAGACGACGAGAATCGCATCATAGCCTCGTCATGTTGATAAATGGGATTTCTTCATAGAACTACATTCACGGTTTGACCCCAAGCCTACTCGCACCCTGCTTCATCGCAGGCACAAACTCAGCAAGCAATTGATCGATCGTCGCAAGCCTTAAGCAGACATTCTATCTACTGGATCCGGTCCTCAGCCACGATGTCGAAAGTACTACGGAGGATCAAGAATGTCACCAAGGGTTACAGCCCAGTACAGGTCAAAGTCCGCAATGGTATGCTCTTCTGCTCTACCAAGGGAGTGCGTTTACTGAAAGCCATAGCTACTAGTAATGACCCGTGGGGCCCAACGGAGTCTGAAATGTCTGAAATAGCGCAACTGACATACAATTCGGCAACCGAATGCTACGAAATAATGGATATGCTGGACAAGCGGCTGAACGATAAGGGGAAAAATTGGCGACATGTGCTTAAGTCTCTTATATTGCTAGATTATGCCTTGCACGACGGCAATGACTTAGTCATTACATGGGCACAGAATAATATCGATATCATAGAGGCCCTACGAGAATTCCAATACATAGATGAAGATGGCAGAGATTTGGGCCTCAATGGTAGGATTCCTGATCACGTCGCTTCCAATGAACAAAACAGGCCAATGCTTGAGGAATATAGTTCGCGAATTGGCAATGGACCTCGTAGGTTTAATCATTGACGAAGAAAGACTACGGGCAGAGCGTTCAACCCGCAAAATGTGGAGAAGCAGGGTCAGTGAGGACCCCGAACTCAGACTGGCAATCGAGGCTAGCAAACGAGTGGAAGAACAATTCAAGAACAAGAGGGCAGGGCAGGTTGGAGGGTTGGTCGAAGAAGACTATGCGAAGGTTCAGAAGGATCTTGACGAATCTCTACCCCAAGTCCCTCACGACGATGGGGTGGGCATGTCTCCTCCTGAGGAGACTAGAAAAATTACACCAGAGCCCATAAACCCTAGCTTGACCTTACGCCACGACCACATCGCCGAGTCGAAGCCTCAGCTTCAAATATCCGACTTAGAACCTTCTACAGCTGGAAACTCTGAGACAAATAATCATCTTCCAGTTGGCACTCTAGAAAAGCCACGCATGGTCGAAACTATTCCCAATGTTGGCTTATCAAACGTTCCTTCTGGACTCCCAAAAACCGAGCCCACCGAACATTCATCCGCTATTTTTCCCACTACGGAAGTGAAGCTTGGTGACTACTTCAAGCATGGGAAAGACCCTCTAGATTGCTTTACCGATATGCAGTGTGGTGATATTGCTCGTCTTCTGGTTCAAAGCGGGAAATTATCATTGTTGGAATGAGTAATCAGGTGACTCTGGTTCTAGGCAGATAGTGTTGCCTGCTGAGTCACATGGTGTCACATGGTGTCATGTGTCACAGGATCACTTGATCGGTGTGACGTGTTCTATGAGTCATAGGGAGGATTCCTGACTATAAGTACAGACTACTGTACTTGGTTTGTTCATCAGTATCTCCAGTATCTTCATACCTTAATAATCCATTCACATTCTCCTACCCTTTTCGTCCATCACGTGACCATATTGCAAGAATCATGGAGCGCCGCTCCTAGGATCTATATTGTATTGCGGCTTATCGGTCAACTACAGCATTTTGACGCCTTTCTTGATCACGGTATCAATGATCTCTGGCTCCCATTTTCTGCAGCATCGCTACCGAGATCTCTGAATCTGGCTTATCACGAGGAATTTCTCAAAACACAGACGCTTGTCCTTACCAAACCGAACAATCTGGAAAATGGCAGTAGGGGACATGCTCATTTTACGAGAAATGATCCCTTCCCCTTCGAGGTCAAAGAAACTCTTGGGGAAGGTGGTTTTGGTTATGTCGATAAAATTGTTAGCCCTCTCAGCGGCCGAGTTTTTGCCAGGAAACGGTTTCGGCGACCAAGGGGCCAGAAAAAGGCCGAGTATGTAGTCCTCTCGATATCCTTCAAACTATCAGCTGTGCTTGAATACCTAATTGCGGGGTTCGCTGAAGCAACGAGTCCAGATTTGGCATCAGAGCTCACATAAAATTTTGCCCAGAGTCCATCTGGCTACCCGTGTGGTATGGAAACTTTCCTAGAAATCGATACTGACTTAACCTTCAGGCTTGAGAGTTTCATGAACGAGCTCAAAATCCTAAAGCGCCTTCACCACATTCATTGCGTTAGCCTGGTAAATTCATATCGCTCGGTCTTCACTACTGGTCCATGGGCTGATTCGGTCTCAGATTGCAAGTTACACTGATCCCAAATACTTCGGATTATTATCGCGCCCGTTGCAGACTATGATCTAGCAGCATTCTATCCTACAGTCACGACGGAGACAACACCCATCCTCCGCAGCTTCTTCGGTTGTCTTGCAAATGCAATGAACTTTCTACACGATGCTAAGATTCGACATCGAGATATCAAACCCCAAAACATATTAGTCAAGGGATCTAGCGTTTTCCTCACCGACTTTGGTATATACCTGGATTGGGAAAACCTGTCAAGGAGTACAACAACTAAAGATACGGCTAAGAGTATGCTATACTGCGCCCCTGAGGTGGCACGGTATGAGAAGCGAAATACTTCTGCCGATATTTGGTCTTTAGGTTGTGTTTTCCTCGAGATGTTAACCATCATCAAAGGCAAAACTCTCGAAGAACAGAGATTGCTTTTTAAAGATAGAAGTGGCAACTATCGTTTTTACGACAATATATCCGCTGCTAGAGACTGGGTGGAACAGCTCCGAGGACTTGAGCCGGAAAACGTGCCCGATAACCTAATATCGGACATCATTCTTGAAATGCTACATGAGGCTGCAGATGATCGTGTACCCGCAACAGTCCTGTCCAACAAAATCTCGAGATATCGAACACCCGATTCGACGAAAAGCAATCCCATCTGTGCCGAGTGCTGCATCGTTGATACCCTTTCGATTTCCGATAGCGGCTCTGATAGGGACCCCTTCGAAGATACCTCTTGAGAAAAATATTCAGCAAGTATCTGCTAGCACATTGCCCGAATGCTGCTCTGTACTCTATGAGGATATATCTATTGTCGGTTGGAATTGCCTAATCTAGTACAGCCTGTATTTCCCCCTCTTTTGTGATATAAGAGGGCTCTTCCCCTCCTTGTATTTCAGCTCTTTAGATATCAGCTAGGTCTAGAAATGCCACTATATTTCGCCCCCAAAATACAGCTCAACTGACATCACTAGTCTCCTGAGCATATGCTTGCGTCCTAGGAAGTGACTGCCCACACAACTTCCCCCTAAAATTAATTATTATACATAATTTTAATCTTAAATTATATAAATTAATTTTAATATAATGTTTATAATATAAATAAAATATAAAAATAATTTAGATTTTATATATTTTATATAAGTTAAATTGCTTTGATTTAATAGAATATTATATGTTTAAATATCAAAATCCAATTTTCAATGGTTACTACTGCTCCTACTGCTTCGACGGATCTCCATGCTTGAATTCCTCGTCCCACGGTTGCTCGCACTAGGAGTTGGATCTCTCTGGAAACCAAGTCCCTGAAAACGCTCCTCTGCGCCCTGATAACTGCCACAAAATACAGTCCAGAAGTCATAATCAACCACCCATCGGCATTGCTGTCTATCTGGAACGTTGTTATTTCTTCTCATATAGTCTAGGAGAAAAATTATATCCTGCGCATCGCTTGCCTTTTTCTGCTGCATGTCGGGACCAACGCGGGTCATATACGAATAGGCTTTCGAGTTCAAGAGGAAATCGATGGGCATGACCCGATGTTGAGTTTGTGGCGTTCGGAATGTCTGGCCAAGGGCTCTGTCTGATGTGATGTCGAGACCATAGCAATTTCCATCAGAAGCTACATAGCTAAATTTCATTATTAGCAGTGTTCAGTGACATTAATGTAGATTGCAACGAGAAGATTATAATAAACACAATGTGCCCCCGAATACAAGGCGCATGCAAATAATAAACTCAATAATGCACTTACCCTATCCCTCGCCCTGCCGTGCGAACCATCCCATGGTGGAGTAAATGATCCTCTATAACGTCTATTATATAGTGCGGAACCATGACATCCAGATCTGACGTTGTTCGCCTATTGCCATATTCCGCTAAGGCGGTGCCACCAATCACACCGTACTCTAGGCGTCCAAATGCCTTCTGCGTGGCATTCAGGAACTCGGCCCTTATTTGCTGCGTCATCGCCCTTTCTGTTCGCTGGGGGTTCTGCGAGCGTTGTGCACCTCTCGCAGATGATGAACTAGTATTTTTCAATGGAACTGAAGTAGGCCTTGGTGCTGTCAACCTGTAGAGCCTTGTTTTGAAGAGCCACAACCCATATCGGACAAGATAGGGAGAATCAATTATAGAGAAGTAGTTGGAAGAATGGTAAAGATACAGCATAAGAAACGCGGTAATTGAAGAGGCGCCAATACGGAAGAAGAGAACCTTTGCAAGGAAGCAGCCAGTAACTTTGGAGCAGAGATAAGTATCTCAGAGACAAGCTTGAAGGAGTATATATAAACGGTCCCCACTAGACGCAATCAATCATCCTCAGACTATATTTAGCTCACCTCTTTGTGTTCCTGTTCCCATCTGCTCCGACATAGCGCTCGTCTAGTGAAACCTGGAAAGTATCTGTAGCCGCTAAGGCTGGGCTCTTTTTGTAAAGATATAGACGCCATTGGCCCAGTCTGGGCTGTGGGTGCGAATATTTGAGATGGAAAGGTCTCGGATGGAGGAGACTACTATTATATACACCTTTGTATTACAGAAATGAAGGAATGCTTTCATGGCTCTACGATGGTGTGATGTTGGTTGATTTGAGGTGCAACGAGGCAACGAGACAGGGACTTGGTCCGACCCTCGAGCGCTTGAGAGAGACCTAATTCGTTGAAAACATACGATTAAAGTCCGCCTCAGCTTGGCGCCGTCCCTACCTACACGAATCCGGCGCTTACATCGAGGATTTGCGAAACGCCCTGGGGTCATAAAATGGCCTTGCCACGTGTTCGCTTCACCAGCTTAGATAGTTTAGCTTAGTCATCCACTCTATTGAATGCCGCCCTGTGTTCGCACTAAGATAAATATATCATCTTGCAACCCTGAGAGGAAAAGCCGAGCTAATACGTGCCAACTCCTGTGGACATATAATTTAACGAGCTTTATTCAGCGCATGGTGAAGCTGTATAAGATTATGCGGGTCTAGGTATTGCGTACACCTTTCATTCCAAGGAATAAGATTGACTAGTTTCGCCTAGATTCCATTACTAGCGAGCACCCATACCTGCACCTGTCTCCATGGGAAATATCAAATCGACACCCAGACAGTTAAAGCAGGCTAGTTCGGCTATAGGCAACGGTCGATATGAAGTCTGCAGGGTACTGGCCGACAAGCGAGTCACCAACGTAATTTGGCTTGAGGATCTCCTTGCTCTCCATGGTAGCAATACACAAGTTTGGGATCTTCATCTCTTGGTAGAAGATCCACGTACAGCAGCAAGGATCCTTATCGATAGTGGCTACAAAGAAATGCCACCAGAGACCAAGTTCGAAAACGATCCCGAATTTAGTAAACGAGCCATTCGGATTGCTCGTTATCGATCTTCGACGGGTGTAGTGTTGCACTCGGCTAGAGAATGGTATTATCAACTGGATGATGGCGTGCAAAATTTCCTCCCGCCACTCCATAGCTTCCTCGACTCAATGATTGAGTTTTGGCTCAATATTTCCTCTCAGGACTACCTGGATCGATTGGGGTTTGCTCTTTACATTGGCTGTTTGATCAACTACTGCTACTACCTGCAGAGTTCCGAGGGCGAACCGGTCAAGAGTCCTACTTACGCCGAAAAGCTCAAACCAGAGCATCGAGAAGTTCATTATAATATTACCTCCGCGGACCCCAAAGAAGAGAGTTTCACGACTACGAATCGACACATGTATCATGTGAGGAGAAGCAGAGAGATCAAGGAAGGCATCTTTGTGCCCATACCGTATGAGAAAGGAGTCTTTAGGGCTCCTTTGACGACAGTTTCGGAGAAATAAGGATAACTTGAACTGTTGTGGTTGAGGCTATGGCTTAGGTCATGCATGACGCGAGAGCTGGGTGCTGGCGCCGCCTGCGGATGACAGGCAGCTCATAAACTGTTTTTGTAGCATTCCACCGTAAATATTTCTCCTATTTCTCTAGCAATGTCTCGTCCAAATAGAAATACCAAAAATACCCTCACGCCTGCCACCTGACAATAAGTCTATTTCCTCGTGCCCACCTGTCCGTCGTGGAGCCTCCTGTAAGTCTCAAGAGATCATGACCTTCTGACGCCTGACCTGGGCTTCTTTACGAAAATGGCCTTAGAATTTCGTTGAACTCGAATGCTATCCTCCAATCCACTGACTCCAATATGGACATGTCTCTCGGAGTGATAACTGAATTTCCTCCTAGATTCCGCTTACCTTTAGGCCTTTGCCTCTGACTCGAGCAATGTTTCGACCCTGACCACCTTCGACACGTCAAATGTCTCCAATTCAGTCCTACGATAGCCTTTCTGATTTGCCACAACTCGCCTCTTCGTTCCCAGATCCTCGAAATCGCAATTGAAATGAGTGTGTCCAAACGCCCAGAGCCTGACATTCGCGCTAGTCCAGCATACCTGATCAGAGAGATCTGTGACGAACGCAGACCGCACCTCAGCAACATCTTGCAGCTGTCTAGGACCATTGGCCGCCTCAAGCATTGTCGGGCTGTGGTGAGTGAAGACCACAATCTTGCGATGCGGCTCGTGTCGTGTGATATGCTCGATTTGCGCATTCAGCCAGCCGATATCAGACTGGTGTGCAGAATTGTGAGCATCAACCGTCCAGTCTTCTATCTCGGAGAAATCGGAGCAGAAGAGCGCCACGGATTCTCGCTGTTCGTTGGAGATGCGAGAGAAAAGGGTACATCCTAGCACGGTTATGGAGTCCGTAAGATCGAATCTCGTCTGATCCAGAAATATAAATCGCCCCACAGTCGATCCTGGTAATGAGCGGAGCTGTTTCATTTCATGTTCAAAAGCACGAACAGTTCTTCGGGCTGCCAGCACGGTCGTTCCATATGCCTCGTGGTTTCCCAGGAGGTAGAAGACAATTTCGAACTGGCTCAGTTGGTCTTCAAGAAAACTAAAGAGTCGAGGGTCCCATATATTTCCGATGTCACCAAGTAGAGCCAGATGTTGACATTCTGGCTGGATTTTGAAGTCCTCGTATGTCGGCCTTGCTTGCGGAGTCTCTAGATGGAGATCAGACATGAGCTGGAACTTTACTAAACACATGTAGGAGTGATAAATGCTGAATCGATAGCGACGTTGATGGTATTTAAAATTGTGTAAATGCTTCTTGTCAGGTCAGGGCCAGTAAAGGCAGTAACCGAGATCACGTGGTACGCCTCGGCTATGGCCACACTCAACCTTCGTGACTACACTCAAACTTTGCGAGATCGGAATGAAAAATCCGAAGGTTTCATTCCGATATCACATGGATTCCGGTAAAGCAAGGGCGTCCTGTCCGGCTTTTTGGGCCAAAATCCTAGATTTGCCAAGGAATTCCACGGTATGGCCTAAAAATAGGGGCAAAAATACCTATATCTTAAGGCTTCCAACCTATTTACGTACCTTATTATATCGGCATACATATAAAATTCTCACAATTTGATTCCGAAATAGCTTATATCAAGATTTTCCGATATAGCTACCTAAAATTTGACGAATCCGGAGTCTCTCGCCGATATAATAAGGATTCCAATATGAACCAGTCCGTAATGACCAAGTTTGGCTGTAATCCATTTTAGGCAACCGAGAAAATCCAGGCTGGACAGATACGCGGACTTCGCAGGCTGCCATTTGTTTCACCATGATCATCTCCTTTCTGCCGCGTTGGGGCGATGTCAAATGCGGCATACGCATAACGACTTGATCTTTTCAGAAGCCTTCCTATAGTACCAGCCTGATTGTCTCCATTCCATAAGGCAGGACGCAGGCATCTAGTCACTTGGAATCGGAACGCGGGATTCGCTAGAACTGCTAATATGTGCCACTCAGATATCGGGTCTTTTCTACGATTTTATCAAGTGGCTCGACATGAGTGTCAAGTTGGTTCGAACTCTGCTCTACCCACAAGATAGAAAAAAGCTATTGCAATATGTTTCTCTACGATATTTTTGCGTTCTTTATGCGTAAATTATATAAGGTAAATCCATAAAGGATCCTAAATCGGCTCTAGAAGGAACCCCTGTACGGGGGAGTAGATCGGGTGCCATAGCAAACTCGGTTAGCCAGGGTGCAAAGGCTAGTGATTCCCCGACCAACCCACCCCCTCCCCCCTCCCCCTTTTTTTAGTCGTCGCTGCCCTGAGTTATGCCCTTGCAACTGATCTGCTACGTCAACAGCACCCATTTGGTGATTATAAGCATCGTAGAGCTCTGGGATCCACATCTCTTTCTCATAGAGGTCACTAAATGGCTTGCGTGCTGTTTTAGCTTTAGACAATAAGAGTTTCGGGCGTTTGCATAGGAATAAGACCTTCTTGTCTGCCTCCCAATAAGTCGACATTGTAAGCACAAAAGCATTATCCTTCCAGCCTACTTGATTGACCCGCTTCGACTCCATAGGAAAGGAATGAAGGAAACCCCATGGCATCTGTCTTGCCCTTATCCTTACTCTTAAGCTCGATTAGTTCAGACAAACCGCCGGAAGTTGTCCTGAAAGTTCCAGTTGCCGCATATCCTAGGGATCGGAGGTGCTCAAGAAGCTTCTCAGAGACGAATGGGTTGTCAAGGTAGATGTGGTAGGCGTACTGAGGGTCTCTTAAGCAGCTGCTTAAAAAGATGGATTACAACTGCCTGAGTTTTATTTCCCGTATCGCCTAATTCCTTAGGATTTTTGACCCCAATTGGGCCAATTTTTTCTCCCCGGTCGATCTACATCCACTTTAGCATAAAACTCCTCTGCGTAAAACACCATTTCTTAATTCCGGTTGGTGTAGGCTTGTTTGGATTGTAGTAACCTCCTTTACCCTCCCTGTAAACCATTCAATATGCTCATCAACTGCTACGTCTCGTCATGGCCGCCAAAGAAGCGTATTCGTAGCTTGGATATGGTTATTAATGGGCTCCCACTAGAGAAGATTAGTATTCTAAGCTGAAATAAGAGTAAAAGGCTTACTCTTTTATAGATATCTGTAATCTTAGGTCCGCAGATTCGATACCTCGTTTTCAGCTCTTGAAACCTATCCCGAGCATATACTTTGTAATATGGCGATAAGAAGTTCCAGAGCTGGTATCCCATAGCCTTGGATCCAATTGAGTGGATATATAGTCATATATATCTTAATTGCCGGGAAGATGTATAACTCTTTGGCACAAGTCGGATACCATGTTAAAGCGCGGCTCCTAGGCTTTTTAGGATCCCGTGGCTCTCTAGGATAAGAGTTTGTATAGTCGACTATCATCTGGGTAATTTTGGGAGTATAAGTAAACTGAATAGAGTAATAGGGTCGTCTGCGGGGGCTTGAGGTGGGAGACAGATATCCATGTCGAAATCGGGCATTTCATTGGTCCAAATCGGGCCCCTTTCTTTTTAGTGGCTTCGCATTAGGACTCAGAGTCCCTGTATCCGTAGGACGTATTCTGTGCCTTCTGCCATATTGGTAGTGGATGAATGGTGAAAATGGTGGTTTTATTAACTTGATTTACTTTTTTTTGGTGTTCTTAGACCCCTGTCCTGTTTCTGCCTAAGGCACCAATTGATGTGCATGCCGCAGCAAAGGGAATAGTGGGTAGGCTGACTCAGGGGGTGCTCAGGCTCTGCACAGGCTCTGCTTACGCGTGCTCACCCTCAGCTCAGGCATATTGTGGCTCTACTCAGGCTTGCTCGCCCTCAGCTTGCGGCCGTTGCTCACACTAAAACGGAACCGGCACGAGAAAATTTTTACATTGAGTAATGGGGTATATTGCGGGATGATGGATGGTGTGCCAGGCAAGTGTTCAAAGAACTAAACTCGTCTCTCTCGGAACTCACTATCTACATAGCTATACCTTTACCCAGGGCATTCTCCAAACCTTCCATTACCACAGCAGAAACAATAGAGAAACAGGTCTCAAACTGCCCTCCATGCCCAACTGTTGGGGAAAGGGGGATTGCCCACGTCCTCGGACAGGGCGAGGGTGCAGGTGCGATGCCCTTTCATACGGCAAAAGGTACGTGGAGTACCGATTCTCCACCAAATCAAAATAATCGACATCATGTAACCTCCTCATTTTACGGTCCCATGCTTAACCAACGCAGTGCCATTTGATAAAAGTCATCGCCATAATTTGCCGCATTGTCTCATCCACCCCCACGTCCTCACCACCCGCAGCCTCCACATCCCTACCTTCCCCATACATCCTATCCAAGAACGCAATGTTCATCTCCTCAGCCTCTTTCTCTATTCTCTCCTCGAATTTGACCTATATGAAAAAGGGAGCGGCGATGGCAAAGGAGACTACGATTGATCCCAGAAGGATTAACAGTGTCGCGATTTTGAACATACGTTAGTATAAGGGCAAGAGATTGGGATAGTATACCAAAGAAAACTTACTACAGTAGTTCGCTTAGCCCTGAGTTCTTGAAAACCGTTGCCGGCTTTGTAGGATTGATAACATGTGGGCGTTGCGTTGGAGTCGCCAGTTGCGGGACCGGGAACATCTGAAGCACAACTCATCAACCACGGCCAAATCCTTGCGAAGAATGATCAGCCAAAAGATAAGCATCTTATGACAGGTAGTAAACCTGTCTTTTGTGAGTAATGTCAGCTTCAATGGATATATCAAAATATTTTCGAAGGGCGCTTCTAGGTAGCAAGAGTAGTTAACGGAATGACGGGTAGTTTACCGGAGTCGTCTCAGTCGATGACTTCGATCCGCACTTGGTATTTTCATATTACTAACTCTTCTCTCCATATTTGATGATCTTGACTTCTCTCACAGCTACTCCTTGCCTCCGCACCCGCTCATCGAAGTCTCGTGTTGAAAAAAGGGGGAACAATGGCTACACCTTCGCAGGTCTACGCTGCAACGCTCACAGTCACAGCTACGCTCACAGCCACACCGGCCTGGAAAATATCTGCCTCCTCCCTTCCCCTCTCCTCTCCTCCCTCCTCCAATCCTTCCTCCTCCTCCGGTTCCTCCGCCTCCCAAATCCTCCTCTCCTCCTCCAACTCCTCTGCCTCATCGGCATAGATTTCGGCCAATTCCTGGTGGAGCTCGGCCAGGCGGCGGGCACGGGCGGCGCGCGTGCGGCGGGGGCGGCGGCGGATGTCTAAGTAGAGTCAGTATCGTCCGCAAATCGTCCCGAGAGTGATCCGTGAAGTACTTACGGACTTCAATTCTGCCGGGAGCGACCCGGTCAACTATACGAGCACCAAGGGCGACCTGGCGCAAGGGGCGAGAGGGGCGGGCAGCGGCGGGGGCAGCAGCCCCTGTAAAGGTCAGTAACGGTTCGTAAGAGTAAAATGGATTACTTACGGCGGCGGCGGCGACCAGGAGCAGGTGCAGCAGCAGGAGCAGGAGCAGGAGCAGCAGCAGGAGCAGGAGCAGGAGCAGGAGCAGGAGCAGGGGCGGCGGCGGCGGCGGCACCGGCAGCAGAGATAGCAACGGCAGAGGCGCCTATGGCCCGTAGAGGTTAGTTATAGTCTGTAAGCCAAAGAAGAAAAGCAAAAGGATAATTTACGGAGAGAGCAGCGAGCACCTTCACTGCCATAGTGGCAGTTGGCGCAAGAACCACCAAAACGACCAGCCACAGACACGCACTCCGCCCAGCAACCAGACCCGCCGGCACAGTGTGTGCATGCCTGAAGGTTCACTCGGCCAGTAATCTGGCCAAGTAAAGCCTCCAGGTTGGCAGGCCTGGTGCTGTTGGAAGTGCGGCCTGGGCGCAACACAGCAGCACGGACCGGAGCCAGACGAGAGAGAGCGAGCATGGTGGCGGTGGGGCGGGCGGGCAGCGGGGGCAACGCGGGGGCAGGGGCAGCCTATAGTCCCGGTCCATTAGTATCTGCTCAGTCCAAAAGTAAAGGTGAAGAAGAGCAATATCTTACAGCGACAGCCGCGAGAGCGGTCTGGGCCAAATTAGCCATAGTTTGGAGTCTGTAAGGGTACTGTCAGTGACAAGTACAGTTGTAGTCGTAGCATTCACATACGTTGTTTACTTGATTTTTTTGTTGTACAAAGGAAAGAAAAAACGAAAGAAAATAAAACTGAACCTTACCTATATAGACTTACCTAGCAGTGAATAACAATATGATTGCGTTCAATTCACTCGAATTGAGGTACCTTTACTGTGCTATTGTAGTTACGGATAATATTTAATACGGGTTTCGGTCACGTGTCACGGGCTTACATGATAACACAGAAAAATCGCACCAGCGTGCCTTGGCGCGCTGTTTTCAACCTAGTAGTGATTATATTGATATGAGAGAATCCGCGGTGATTCAGGCAAGAGTATAATAGCCTCGCAATTTGCGTCATTATTAGGTTGGTTATTCTGGTATAAGTGATCAGAGATGATGGCCAGTGAGCCTTCCCTCCCTGTGAATGTGGCGGGCTAGACCAAGTTGCTACAGAATCCCCCAAGTCAAAAGTCTCATACCTTTATTTTCATTCCCAAATCTCAATGCAAAGTTTGAACTCCACCTCTTTTCAGAGCCTCAAATGTCTTCGTCTACTTCTCACCAAGGGGTTGAACTTTTCAACTCCAGAAACAGAAAACTCATCTCAAGCCTTTTCACATACTCGAAACTTCTTCAAATGAGTGTAAACTCCTCGGGAATCCAGGAACATGAGACAGCACCGACAACTCAGCCCCTTGAATACTCCGAATGCTCGCATCAAAGCAACCACAGGCGTTCTAGAATGAGAAGACAATGACATACAAGTAGAAACGCCCAGTGTTGGACATCTGGAATCCATGGAAATTCCATTTAACTTCTCTGGAAGGATCCATTCTATTTTTGAATATCTATTCCATAGACTCCTAATGAAACCACGGAATCATGGAATTTCCATGGAACTGACGACATGATTTCTAGCTAACCAGAGAGCTAGATTTCTTGTTCAGAGGTTACAGTGATTTAGCCCCTCAACACTCCTAAGAACCTCACGCGTGACCTAAAAGCCCATGATTCCATAGACTTCGGGCTAAGAGTTAATGGATTCTACTATTTTCAAAGCGGCCTTGAACGTTCCATGGAATGTTCAAGAGCTCTGGAACCATGGAATTTCTATGGAATGGGGTTCCAGGCGTCCAACATTGCGAACGCCACTCCAGCCTACTTGAGATCACAAGATCGGTGGCACTCAGGTTCTGGCTAGCTGGGTTTCTTATTCGACGTAGGGCCAAGAATTGGATGGATGTGAGACATGAGGTTCAGGAGCTAAGAGACAGGCCGAGAGGCTTGAGAAGCTTGAACTTGAGGAGGAAGAGGAACTTACGAGACGCGAGGAAAGATACAAGGCTATCAAAACTTATCTTGAGCAGCTGGGGATTGAGGATAAATACATGGCAGCGTATATTAAAGAGGAAATTGAAGAAGGAACGAACGAACGGATTCCCGAGTCTGTGGCGTTAGTGTAGGGAGTCTGTGTTGGGTTCGCTTCAATGTTAAGCATTTGATGTCCATGGCATGCCATCCGGCGGCAATGGAAGGAACCATACCATTTCCATACAGGTCTGGATGGAACCATGGTAAATACCCAATGAAACCTAATCACGTGGTTTATAGCCAATCATATCGCTGGATATAAGGGCGGAGACGCTCACGTGCCCTTGTCTGAGGTTGATGCCTGATCATATAGTGCGTCCATCAGGCATACATACCATGGTAATACCATGGAACTATAGGCTTATAGTTAGATGGAACTATTGCTATTTTAAACCAGGGATGGACTGGTATGGTTCTATGCTATGTCCCCGAAACATAGTTCCAGTGCCTAATATTGGTTCGCTTTTCATCGTTGGTGGTGGCCTGATTGAATGAAATAAGTTGAATGTGTTATCAGAGCAAATGAGAGAAGTGTAGGAGAAAGGAGTTGGGTTGGGTGAATGAGTAATGTAGCGTAACAGCCCCATTGGCAATCAGAGTCTGGTTCAAGATCCCTTGCCAAAAAGAACAGTACTGCGATGGAAATTCAAACAAGACGTGAAAGTCATTTATCCCTTAACTTATAAGTCTTACTCGTCGTTCTACTGCAGTCCTTCGACTCCATTTGACCAACTCGGAGAAGTTTAGTGAGTTTGGTTCAGGGGCAACGGCTAAGCAAGTGCTGTGCAGAAGGCGGACAACTAATTTTAGGACCCAGACCAAACTACAGGCTAATATCAACTAAAGTAAAACAAACGCATTGTTTCATTCAAAACTTATCTATTTAACCCTTCATATCTTTCGCCATTCCTTGAAACAGTTTCACTGCCACAACACAGCAACTTAGTACTAAAACGCACTCAGCCAAAGCTGCCTCAACTGCACATCCCATACCACCACAACGAACACACGGTCAGAACTCTCAGTTTTCAATTGCAAACCCTACTAATATCTATAAAACAGCCAAAGTTCGACTTGAACAAAAATGAGCACCGGAGAAGCAATTGCGAATGCAGTTGTCAACGGCCTGCTTAATGGTGTGGAGAGCTACATCGGAAGTTTGAACCCGTTCAATAAGCATAAGAACAGCACCTCGCATAAGAATGGGAAGCGGGATTTTCAAGTGTTGCTCAATCAGCCAGAGGAGGGACTGCCAAACATTATTGTTGAGGGCAGAGGCCAAGGAAACGGAGAGAGCTCGTACCTAATGGATGTGCCAGATGGAAGGAGCGATCAGCTCCTGCTGCCACAGCCTGTGTCTTTAACTATGGGTCAACGAAATGAGGTGAATGGAACGGAGCTGGTTAAAGGATCAGTACGTATTTGCAATGTCGTTCCCTGTCTCTTGAATTAAAAGACAGTCGCTGATCACTCAACCAAGAACCCAGCAGTACTCGCAATCGGAATTATTGCTGTTCTGCTCTTCGGAATCCTCGCTTTGGTCACTCTGAGGTACAGGCGACGGCAACCTAAATATACTTCTCTTGGTGCCTCTACTTCCGCATTTGAGATGTCACAGGAAACTGGTTTGACTGCTGAGAGTGCGATGGAAAAAGGTCTTGTAATTTTGTACTGATAAATTGACGTGCAGAAACAAGTCTGGTTAGGCATCTTAGAATGCGATGATGTAACACGAGCAAAGCGAACTCTGGTTCAGGGCCCATCATAAAGCCTCATCCGATCTGCACAGAAGATAGAAAGCAACTATGACAATCAAAGACCATGTGAGCCCGTGACCTCACCATTACTCCCCAAGAGCAATTTCTGTGAAATACATTATATCATATATCTGTACAACCAATAGAAACTACAACGCGGTAATGGGAGCTCTTTTCGGGAAGCAATTCAAGCTCCTCTACCGCCCTGGCTTCAAGGACCCCGCAGTAAATACCAAGACGTGGGAAGGGGTATTCAGTCCGCGAGAAATGGAGAACTGCGTGAAGAAAAACAGCAGTGACAGTGCAAACAAGGCCGAAGAGGACGATTGGAAGAAGCATATCCTCGATGATGGGAAGGATCCGAATTCGAGGAAGAAGGGCAATGGGAGAGGCTCAGTGATAGAAGAGAAGAATAAAAAAATGAATGTTGGGAGTCTTGGACATATAAGTATCGAGAGGCTGCCAGAAGCGGCTCTATCCAATATAACTAATACAACAGGCATACTTGGCTCGATACTTCGCCATAGTAACGCACCCTACGTGGCTCCACTCCCTCCTCTCCATCTCGCGTGGCGACCTCTCCCACACTCACTAACCCCGTAAACCGCCAGCAGCAGTAATTCTCGTGATAGTCTTCGGCGTCCTCTTCATCTTTGCGCTCCTCGTAATAATCGGCGTTCTATACTGACGGTGGAGAGAAAAGAGGAATGCTGGCTTGAAAGCATTGAAAGCCGAAGCTGATAGGCCTATGGGAGAGGGGCTTATTGAACGGCCGGAAGTGATCAAGTGAAGACAATGGGGTCGGAAACGGGGCCGATTGCGTCGAGGAAGAAGCATGAGGGGTTGGTGAGTCTGCCATGGTGCAGGAAGAGAAGGGAGGGAAAGTGGGGTTGTTGACTCCACAACAAGACAACATGACGCAGGACGGCGACGGTGATTACAAGAAGCCGAACAGACCAAGCTCTGGCCAAACCTCTGTGTCGTCGGAATCAGCAATGAGAGCAGAGGGGTGGAGATCTGCGGGGGAATGTGCGCTTGAGCTCACTTCTGAGGGACGAGAGCGGTTTGCAGTGGACACATACTTGTCCGGGCAGGTTATACCTGGGATGAGGCGTGTAAGGCTAAAAAAAAGGGGGGAAGCAAAGTGAAGCATGCTGTGGTGAGCTGTGAGTCGTATTCTTCGAGACGCCAAAATCCATGCCAAAGAATCTATCCCAATCTATCTTCAGCGACTTGCTGAGATGCAGATACTCTTCCCCTATATATCGTACATGTACAAATGCTCCGTCTAATTTCCAATTCGTATGTATACCTTCCATCCTGTGAGAGGCTCCTTTTATGTATCCTCTCGCAAACCCATTTCCAAGACCAATTCATCCGTTTATTGTATATCCTACCAGCTCAACCGATGCTGCCATGGGCTCGAATTTCAGACTCAATCCACATCATCATCATTCGTCATCTCGACCACCTTGCCATTTTCCGCCTTCCCATTCTCCACGACCTTCTCATCAATCTCCTCACCATCCTCATCCGCAGCGCTATCGCCCCCACCCCACCACCAACTTCCCCCCTTGCCCCGCCCATGCTTCTTCTTCGTCTCCTCATCCCTCAACTCGAAAGGTTTATTCGCGTCCTCCTCCGCTCCTTCCTTAATATTCCCCTCCTCATCGACATCTTCTTTTAGGTAAAGGGTGAAGAGAATGACGAAGAGGACTTTGTTGGTTGCGCGGTTCTTGAGCACGTATCTGAGCGTGTGTGAGCGCTTTTGCTCTTTCCTGTTTGTGAGGTGGGTTGGTACGCGAAATTCCAGACAGGTAGGGGGAAGGTGGGGAAGGAGGGAAAAGAAGACGTACCGAAGACCTTGACCATCCCAGTATTTCATGATAGGGAGTGTGAAGCCCGGTAATCTGAGCGCAAAATCTGTTCCGAATAATCAGTCCCTATTCCCACAGTCCAACGTCCGCATCCCCAGCAGGTAAACGTACCATTGAAATCCAAATAAGGATTAAAGAAATCACACCCATAACTCCTACCCTCCTCCCACTCGAACGCCTTTCTATTCTCCTCATTCAAAAAGTGTTTCTTCCGTGCCGCCTCACTATCCGGAATTCCCTTTTCCTTTCTATGCTCCATTCCATCCTCGTCACCCCCCTCCTCAAACACTAGGCCTGGATGCTCTTCTCCATTGGCCTCCACCTCAACTTTCCCCACTTTTGCGCCATCATTCTCTCCATCCCCAGCCTTTGAGCGCATGGATTTTGGGCCAATATACAGCGTATTAACAGAACTGTTGGCAGGACCATACAAGTAAGGCTGGTCCGCATACACATCCCCATCAAGACCAGGATCAACAACCCATTTCACAATCTTAAACGCTGTATTGAAACCCGGTGGTAGACGGTCGCGGATGGGGTGATCGAAATCGTTGCCAAACACGAGATCGTTGCCGTTTATGTTTGATTTGGGAGAGAAGCGGAATGCGATGCTGTATTGGTCGTTGTTTTTGGAGTGAGGTGGGAGGGAGAAGTAGGGTGATGTGGAGGGGGAAGAGGGTGGGAGGCCGCGGTAATTCTGAGGGAGAAAGTACGTCAGTCATGTAAAGATATAATGAAAGATATAAAATGGATTGAATGGAAAAGCAAAGAGTGCAGAAAAGGGTAATTACTTGTATCCTAACGTTCAAGTCCACGCTCAGGAGATCTGAATCTATCGACACAGGCGTTGCACTGTTGACGGGCACGATTTTGTGAGTTTTGATGTCGTATTCCGAACCTGCGGTTACTTGGAGGATGTAGTTGTGCGCCATGACTGCGTTCCTTCCCAAATATGCGCTCTTTCCCCGTTCTTATGTTGAGCTGCGGTTGACCTCGGGAATCGGTCACGGTGGATAAATGCTCGTGTGCTCGACTCAGGGGATGTAAACCGAGGCGACCTTCTTGTTGCGCATTCACTGGACGCCAATTCGAATATGCGTTATTAGTCAGATTTGAAGACCCGAGGAAGATTTTGAGAGTAAGGGAGATCGGTGTGGAGCTTTGAGGAGGAAGAGCTTGTTATTGTTGAGAGCGGAGAGTTTTGTCCGTGTTTTGTTTTTATTTTGCCGCTTCGAAAAAAACCCCCTGGTGAGGCGGTGACGTATCCTCATGTGACGTCGCCAATCGAGGCAGATGATTTAATCACTATCCATTTTTCTCAGAAGACCAATAGTGAATGATTATCCATGTATGGTGATCATGACTATGCTGATCGAAGTTTCATTACAATCATAAGCTATTTACAATCTGTACATTTTGAAGCTTATCCAGCTTCAGCCAATACGTATGGAGAAGTATGTACGGATCCCTCATGGCAAGGGTAGAATCTAGCAATTCTGAATGGAAGTCGGATCATCGAAGGGAGAGAGGAAGGCGTCGATGTTGACTCGTTCGTAGAAGCTGATGTGGCCGAATGCAACCCAGTATTGGGCCAATCTGTTGGGCGAGATCATGATGAGTTGACTCTCGATGTATTTGTCTGATACTATTAGTGTGGAATCGAAATATGTTGGATAAGGGAACTCACCATTTCTGAACATCGTAGCAGCAATATGACCTCTGCTCTTGACAATCCTCGCACCTTTGAACCTCTTTTCTGTTGCTGTTCGGACGTAGCCAGTGGCAGAAAGGTCATCCGCGACGAATGTGTACTCTCCTCTCGGGACGTTGGGGTCTCCAGTCAATTTGATTGCCTCCAAACTCCCTCTGTAGATACGCTCTTCTTTCTTCCTCAATTCCCACTCTTCCACTGTCTCATCTTCGCGTTGAATAACGCTCTTTTCGTCAAAGGGTTCCTCATCGTCAGGTTGGTTCATAAGCAGGAACTCGCATCCATGTCCGCTATAATCGCCTACCCAGATTCCCCTATACGGCTTGTCTTCCGTAGGGGTATATAGCTTTGGATCCAGCGTCGCGTAGGTGTAGACTTCCTCTCCAAGATGAATGCCCGTAGGATGCCCAGCAACCATCTCCATCCACCGCCTAATCCTAAACGCCTGATCACTAACCTGCGATCGTCCCTGTGGTCTATGTCCACTCCCTACAAAAGACTCCTGACTTGCATTCCTCACACGATGACGAGCTGGGATCGTAGGCGGGGGCCAGAGCTCCATGTTAGGCCGTTCCTCCACCGGTCGAGTCAGCAGGAAGTTGGAGAAAACGCCGTTGTGATTGCGCTCATTGATCCGCATTGGAATCTCAGCGCAAAATCTATGCTCCGGCTTCGTTTCCCCGGTTGACGCAGTCGAGGATTCCAACGACAAGGCCTCGAGTTGCAAGACAGGTTGATCCATGTGTAAATGGCAACGAGGATTGAAGGAGTGGATGAGAACTATATCATCCGCTTCCCAGGGATCGAACGTAACAGGTGAACGTTCAGCTACCAGCCGATATCCTTCGATGCAGCCACGTCGAGGGTCGTATCGGGCGATGATAATCTTGCCGGTGAGAAAGTAGTCACAGAACCAGATCTTGTACTTCGATAGGAACCAGTGGGGGTCATGGGCGATGTACAACTCTCGGAAGGTGTTACATGGTGCGGGGGATGTTATGCGGACTCCGGGAACGTTGTCTTGGACGTAGCGTTGCCATGCTAGATCGGACTGGCCGTGATGGGAGAGATATGTACAGGTCCTGGAGATTGCAACCAGGTCGAGGGGACCAAGGAATGTTAAGATGTGGTCAACTAGCTCGGAAGGGAGAGCAAGAAGGAAGCTCTTTGAGGCGGGTGTATCTGGGTTGTACATGATTAGTTGTGGTACTTCGGAATTTTTTGAGTGGTACATATTGCGGGGGCAACGTCTTCCAAGTAACACGAGATATAAATAAGAGCTTGAACATACCTGTGGAAGACACAAACATTGATTGTAGTTCTGCTGTAGCGGCCCGTTCCTCATTGCTTGTCTGGATGCTTCCGTGTAGAGGTCCAGTGGTGTCTCGTTCCTTCGCTGGTACCGATTCCACCAGTGCAATGTTCTCGTCTAGTCCCGGGTCGACCCTTCCATGCAAGAACTTCGAATCATCGACCATAGGGATATGCGGGACAACGGCCTGGTTTGCGGGCGTCGAAGACGTAGAAGAAGAGGCCTCCATATTCTCGTTGTCCATCGTGGCAACCCCGCCACACAAAGCTCTCAACCTCATCTTCCAACCTTCAAAGGACGAAGGCCCGATATATATCGTTCGGTATGAGAAAAGAAAAACGGCAAATGACTCGATTAGCTCCCCGTCTTGTCCTCATCTAGGTAGTCTTCTGCAGCATGCAAGCACGCACGGATTGTACAGCGGTTCTCTACTCCGTTCTTCGCGAATTCCTCCACACCAGCGTACTTTAATTCGATGGAAATTTCTCGGGTCGGGACCTCTTTTTATGTTGCAGAACGCCACATGCAGTCTTTGACATCGAAAGATCTCTTCTTATGCGGTGTTGACTCGTTGAATTGTTATTTTCCTCGACGTCGTGCAACTCGTGTTTGCTCTTTGGGAGCTTCCTATTTCAGAGTGATGATCGAGTGCCGGGAGTTAGGATCGGCTATTAGAGTATTTTGGCATTCCCCAGTAGCGCGTGTTCATGCAAAACACCTCTGGTGAGTGGATGGAAATACGCTTGTAGGAAGCCTTCTTTTCCTCAAAGTGGGAGGGCTGGACTCTAGGCTGCCTCGGTCTGATTTGATGGGCAAGTGCGCCGTGGACGTGGTGAAAGCTCGACTCCGTAATCAACCCCAATATTCATTCTGTCCCTCTATGATTGGCGAGTCATTTGTCGTCGCATAGATACTTGATATCATGAAAAAGGAAAGGCGGATATATGGGGCAGATGTAGATCTTAATAGGCAGGTGGATAGCAGGTGGTGGCTGGAAAAGAACAGCAAACCAAAGCAAGAAAAGGATGCAAGATGCATGAAGTGCATTCTTCCGATATCGTTCCGCACTCTCCTCAGCAGGCCTATGCCAACCTTGCAGGCTATCCGGCGCCTCAATCACCCGGATTTGGAATACCGTTCTAGCGGTGTCATTCGGGAATCTGGAAAACACGGGGGTTTATCGTGGAGAACTCGTGGCAATTTACTGGGATGTGAATCCTGAAACGAGAGTCGAGAAGCCGTCGCGCTTTTGCATTATTATTTACATTTTGATGATTGTTTCTTTTTGGATGTGGAAATTACGTGAGATCCCAAATCCGTGGTTCTGGATCTAGAATATTGTGAAGCCGTGGAGAAGAAGATGGAGAGCCTGTCATTCGTTCCCCTTCCAGCAGCTCCGTAACTCGTGACGTGCTGAGGGCATCTCGACGTTCGTTTGAAGCTTGCTTGATACACCACTCACACAGCGAATGCATCAAACAATAAGAAGCCCTGAAATAAGTTTCCAGACCACATTTGTACGAGGATATCAACCGGCAAATCAATTGAATGACTTCCCTACTCCCAATTATCAAAGACATCCTCCCAATCATCATGCCTTCTACCGTACACGTCACGAAAGCCAGCCAACTGGATGCTGGAACTGGCCAAACGGAGGGGATGATTAGGAAAGATGCTGTTGTTGGTAAATCCGACAAGATTTGTGCTTCAGGTGAGGTAGAGTTACATCGGCCAGGGTTCTTTTTGCTGCTTGGGAGACCTGCCAGGGCTTCTTTTGCTGGTTGAGAGATGTACCAGGGTCTCTTTTGCTGATTTGGGACTGCTTGCTTGGCAGCCTCGAGGAGTCCTGGGCAGCCTCGCCGCTTGTACCACCTTCCTTTTTGGCTGGAAATCCACACTGATTTGTGGATTGATGATTGATTGATGGCATTTCATGTTCAACGATGACTGCTAACCTTTAACACGCCAGTTATGGTTGCGCATCCGCATACGGCTTCAGCTGTTCATCATCACGGAGGTCTGTAGCCCCGTATTTGTGTCATGTTCACTCCGAACTCCGCATCACCGTCCTCGCCTACACCGTGTCTTCTCTATCTGTGTTCTCTTTGTTGCCCTAATTGTTTTGTTTCCTAAACAGCAAGCACGGCATTTGGACTGCTATTCCATATACTACCCACTTTTTTTTCCCCCCCATTCTTCGTCGATACCACTTCTTCTATCCCATGCCCCCCTTTCCAGCTCTCATATTCCACCCCAAACTCCCAGCCCCAATCCCTTCTAACATACAACAGAGCAAGACACAATAGTCTACGCCGCCTCAGGCCACGGCTTCGTCATCTCAGAAAACGGCAAGAAGCGTCAAGAATTGGCACCAGGGGATTTCGCACTCATCCCGGCGTGGACAGAGCACCAGGAGGTGAATGATGGCGATGAGGAGGTGACTTGGATCATCACACGGAGTGGAGGGACGCCTGTGGTTGTTAATCTCAAGGGCTGGGGGGAGGGGGAGAAGAAGGATTAAAGGGATGTAAAAATGATGATTGACGAGGGAGGTACGAGTTGAAGGGATCAAAGTAATGTAATTCCCAAATCAATGCTTGCTATTTTGGTATGCAATCCCTTCTTACCCAAGTTCTTTTAAGACAACCAAATGAAGAAAGCTCCCCAGCATCTTATCTCATCCCATCCAACAGCTCATCAAACCCCAATGTCCACTCACCCCAAACTCACTCCCTCAACGCGAATCTTCCCATTATCCCTTAATCAACATACCTAGGTCCATCATCCTGCCAATTCGCCGCCGGCGTCTCAGGCATCCCACCATAAGCCCCCGGCGTAGGCGCAGCATAATACCCCTGATTCGCCCCTGGAGTCGGCGCATCCATAGCCTGCGGAGTCGGTGCACCCCATCCGCCACCCCAACCCGGAGCCGGCGTTGGTGCAGCCGCAGGAGTAGGTGCATTATACGGAGCTGGCGTTGGCGCATTATATGCACCAGGAGTAGGGGCATTCATAGCCGCAGGCGTAGGAGCAGACATATGAGCACCTGGCGTCGGAGCATCGTATGGGTTGGAGCCCCAGTTGTTGGTTGGTGGTGCGTTTTGCCAGCCGTTGTTGTCGTTGGAAGTGTGTTGTTGTGGCTGGTAGGCTGGTGTTTTTGAGCCCCAGGCGTCGCCTCCGCCATATGCGGGTGTTTTTGAGCCAGCTGCGAAACCGTCCGAGGCGCCATAGGCGGGGGTCTTGGCGCCAGATGACCAAGCTGGTGTGCGGTTTCCTGCTCCATAAGCGGTGCGAGAGCCGTCGTAGGGGTTGACTGTTCGGGAACCGTCTGCCCAGCCGGGTGTGCGTCCGCCGTCGCCTGAGGATTTCCAGGCTGGTGTTCGGCCGCCATTTGCTCCTCCTGCTGGTGCTGGGTTGGGTTAGTATATGGTTTAAGAAAGGGGAGTGTGAGTTGTTTACTTCTCGAAGTTCCCCATGCAGGTGTTCTTTCCACACCACCGGGCACAGCTGGAGTACGTCCACCACCTTCCCATCCACCTGGAGTTGCTCCACCAAATCCAGCTCTGCCGCCTCTCGGAGTGAACCCTCCTCTACCACCACCTCTCGAGTTGGGATCGATGGATTGGCCACTAATTCTGTCCTTGAATCCGAGCGCATCTTTAGGTACGTTGACTGTCTTGTTCTTCGTGTGAAGTTCAACTCGGGCATTGGTGTCGGTCGTCTCCTTCACGATACCAAGTAATCCCTTGTACGGACCTTTTCGAATTGTGACAGTTTGACCAATGGAGCGATCTCGGCCCATCGTCTTGGGAGGTGCCATTTCGCCCATTCCTGGAACATTCCGTTTCATCGCCGGATTCATCGAGTTCAAATCGGGTCCAGCGTTCACACGACCACCCTTAGCAGAGATGGATGCGACACCAGTTGTACGCGCGACAAATATTCCACCATGTTCGTTTGTTGCAGCACTCCGGAGGAAGAGGTAGGCTCGATAGATATGGATGATTCTGCCAGTTCTGCTCTCCCCTCCAAATTCCTTGACCACATCATCAACCCGGATTTCAGAACCGTTGCGATCGGTAGCCACAGCGTGTTTCCGTTTCTCAATCTTGTTCGATATCGCTGAAGGCATGATCATTCGACTTTGACTGTCCTGATCCAACACAACGAGCGATTCTCGATCAACCTTAACGATACAGGCGACTGTAGCAGAATCAAGCTGGACGAGATCGAAAAGCTCGTATTTACCGAGAGATCCACTACCACCTGAGTCGCTAGCTTCTCGAAGGTCTTTGCTGAAGACGGTGATCTCAGTGTTGGCTTGATCACTCAAAAGTGTGACTCGATCTTCCACAATCTTAACGACCATACCGACTTCGTCACGGAATTTGCTACCACCAATAACCTTGACGTGGTCTCCTTCCTTGAACCGTTTTCGAAGTCCCTTCATCGGTACTTCGATTGTCTGGCCACTCAAAGCACCCTCGGAAACAGCCATGGTGACGATGTCGCCTTGAACAGTCACTGCCTTTCCAACGACACCCTTCTGCTCGCCCTCGTAGATTTCGATAACGTCTCCAGGTTGATATGATGCATTTGCGATGCTTTGTTTCAAGCTAGCAGAGAGAGCATTGAGATCGAGATTTTCAGTTCCATCCTCGGCGCCAGATGCAAATCTTGTGACTTCCTCGAGGGTAGGGTTGACGTCTTTGGTAATAAGAGTTTGAATTTTGACTTCCTTCTCGCAGAAACCGTTGATATATTCGTCGCCTAAGTAGTTCCAGGTCTTAGTATCTGGTCTGCCTTGTAAATGTTTTGCATGTCGTTTCTTGGCTTCCACTTCGCTGAACAATCGTTGGGGTGGTCGAGGTCCCATTGTTGTACGTTTTCTCTTACCAGAGGGATCACTGGGGGCATTTGCGTCGTCATTAAGGCCATAGTCCAACCGAGGAACATATCTGACTCGTAATTCCAGTCCAGTGTCTGTAACATCGATAACTTGTGCAAGATCGCCAGCATATTTCGGCGGACGTCTCAACCGAACGTAGGCTCCAGGTTCCAATGAAGGACTCTTTGTTACTCTCAACAGATCTGGCATCTCCTTGATCTCCACCAGCATCATCTTGGTTCGTGGGTAAACATTCATCAGACCATCCATCGCAGCCATGATATCTGCCTGCCGTTGAGCCTCGACGTAGATGAATCCCTTCATCGTTGATCCAGTTCCACCCCGTTCGAAGGCCGCAGTAATGGCAAGCTCGTCCTTTGTGCCCATTCTCTCCTCAATGCGCTTCATGATAGAGAACACCGCCTCCCTCTCCTTACCTTCCTTACATCTAACAGCCCAGATACTCGGATCATCGACACTGGGAAGTAAGAGCCGCTTAGGCACAACCGCAGAGTCTCCCATAGCCCGTCCAGATCTGTTCTTGGTCGCATATCTTTGGCGCAGAATCTCGGCTTGTTTTTCGGCATCCAGACTTGCTTCCATCTCACGTCTTCTATCCAACTCTCTATGTCGCCTGTCATCCGTCTCTCCACCAGCTGGCAGATCCGCCAAGTCATCGGGATGTGTATCCGCAATGAAATTATCCTTAAGCTCATTAATTTCATCCTCGTCATCGTCATTTTCATCTTCGTCTTCATCAACTTCGGCTTCGACATCGAGGAACTGGTTTCGGCGTTCACGTCTGCGCTTTCTTCGATGACCCTAAGGATGCATTTAGTAGTCAATTTTGTGTGCTGATCGAGTTGCAGGCAGTAGCTGCAAGGCTGTAGAGGAAATGGAAGCTCACAGTGATCTCTTCCTCATCATCATCCTCGTCATCGTCTTCCTCCTCCTCATCATCATTCGCAGCCGGAGCTGTGTCCTCCCCTTCGCCTTCATCATCCTCATCATCCTGATCTACATCTTCACTAGATCCTCTCCGCCGCCTCGTCACTTGTTCTGCCGTCGAGCCATCTTCAGAGGCATCATCTCTTGATGAGAAGCGCGCAGCTTCCTTTTGTATCTGAGCTCCCGCATCATCGTCGTGATCAGAGCCTCGTGCATCTTCATTGTCCGACAGGTCGGCGGGGGCAGGGTTGAAGCTGTCATCTTCCTCTTCGCTATCATCGAAGTGCGCGTTCGCAAGATTCGACATGGTGGTGATGGGAAAGGTTGTAGAAGGATCGGAGGATGGTCGAGTATTTGTATTCGTAAATATTTAGGCAACCGCTACTAAGCAGCCATTTGGGAGTGACGGTAAGCTCGAATTGGTAAATCGGTATTCGAGGGTTGGGCGGAGGAGATGGAAAGGTTTATGGGGATATGATTCTTTGTTCTTTCAAAGTACGGGACAGCTATCGCACTAAATGGCGGATCACGTGTAGCCAGCCTCAGCCTTCCCCAGCCGGAGCCGAGATTCCAAGTTAACCCCTGTTATTCTTTCTGACTTCGATTCGCTCTTTAAGAATGAGCTATGATAAATTTATAATTGAAGGATGAAGGCGATTCGAATCAAAAAGTTTGTCGAAGTGAGTTCGCCTGGAAATTATCCAATGAATTTTCAGCAATTAACTCGACAAAGGAGTACGATGAGATCGCGATATCCGAGGTGTCAAAACCTCAGGCGAAGGATCGAGAAGTACTTGTCCAAGTCGCGGCAGCAGGTGTCAATTTTGTAGATCTATTATACGTGAGTAGCCGAATCTTAGCTATTTGATTTCGATATCGGTCCATTCAATTCCAGCGATTTAATTGTCTATAACAAACGCTTTGCATTCTAAGTTTGCGAAAGCTCTCGAGTTCTGAAGGGCACCCTAGGCAAGAGGAAAACATCAAAACAACCGCTCCCTAATCGTACCACCCTTCACACTCGGTCTCGAATTCGCCGGGACAGTCATCTCCACCCCATCGCCCTCCACATCAAAATTCAAACCAGGAGATCGTGTCTTCGGCGGGGCTATCGGTTCCTATGCTCAATTCAGCGCTGTCAAAGAAACCTCTCTCCATCTTATACCCAAAGACTGGTCTTTCGCAGCAGCAGCCGGACTCGCGGCCACAGCTCCAGTCAGCTATGGCGGCTTGATAATTCGTGGGCAATTGACGAAGGGAGAGACGGTGTTAATCCATGCCGCGGCAGGAGGCTTAGGGTTGATGGCCGTGCAGATCGCGAAAGCTGTCGGCTCAAAAGTCATTGCTACTGCTGGCTCAAAAGAGAAATTGGAGGTAGCAAGGCGATTTGGGGCTGATGAGTGCGTGAGCTATGGGGAGGGAGAATGGTGGAAAGAAGTGCTGAAGTTGACGAATGGGGAAGGTGTGGATATCGTGTATGATTCTGTTGGGCTCGTGGATAAGAGTTTGAAATGTCTGAAGCATAAGGGGCGGGTGTTGGTGATCGGGTTCGCCGGGGCGGAGGGAGAGATTGAGAGGATTGCTATGAATCGGGTTTTGTTGAAACAGGCGCAGATTATCGGTTATGTAAGTTCAACCCAGATGAGGATGTGGGCGGTTTTGACGCTGACAATTTAAGTAGCGGTTTGGTGAGAGTGAGAGGAGGGATCCGGCTGAGACGATTGCGGCTTGGAAGGGGCTGGAGGAGTTGATTGAGAAGGGTCTGTTGAAGCCGACTGTTTTTGAGAAGGAGTATAGGGGTTTGGAGAACGTTGTAACGGCCATGAAGGACCTGGCTGCGCGGAAGGTCTGGGGGAAGGCTGTCATTTTGATAGAGCCAGAAAACGAAAAACCCAAACTTTAGGCTTGGATGGGAAGTGGATAGATTGCGAAAACACTACCGGACATTGCTTGTGCTTGGAGTCATTCTGCCCAAGACCACGTGAAATTATCTCGTTTACCATCTGCAAGAAACTGCGCTTTTGCCCTTATAATACACAGCTCTATGAGCATCTCATACCAAATGCCCGGATATTTGATGCCACCTTCGTAAGAGAACCCGAACGCCTGGCTTGACAATGCGAGTATACGCTCATTCCTGTCTATGTCACCTCCAACTAAACTAACTCATCAAAGCTTAACGCCCCAGATACCTCGGCCTCCACTGACTCCTACCCAATCGCCGCCATCGTTATTCAGAGAGTTGTGTGGCGCCCAGCTAATGTTCCCAACTTCGTAATCGCATTGCCAGCTTGCTGCCGGTCCTCGCGTGTTGTCTGATGCGGGTGCACCGTTCATGGTTGGTCCTGGTGGCGCTATCGCGGTGCTTTGGCTAAGTAAATCCCAAATTAGAACCAATGAATCATCAGCGCCTGAAGCTAGTGTTCCTCTCCTTGTAGGTGACCATTCTATGCAATTGATGGATGCCCCATGACCTCTGAGCTCAAGTAGCGCCTGCCCTGGTTGTCGGACATCAAGTATTCGAATAATGCTCGAATCCTGAGAGAATGTTGCCAGGAGATGGGTATCATGTGGTGATGCAGCCAGACGAAGTAAAGGAGGTGCGTATGACATAGTTTGTTGTGCCAATGTTGGACTTATTCTCCCACCGGGACTGGCATCTGTAAAATTATGAGCATGGAGCTATCAAAGGAAGTTGGGAAGCATACCTTTGTCATCCTTGGCAGTAGGTTCATAAATAATAGTGCTGTGTTCTAAGCTTCGCAGATCGAACATTCGCACACTTCCATCCGCACCACAGCTGACAAAAACATCAACACTATTGGCACAGAATCTGACATCAAAGACCTCCTTATCGTGTGCAATCAATTGTGTCTTTGCCGTCAATGTCGGAATATCCCAAATAGTGCAGGTCGTATCGATGCTCGATGTGATGATGAGACTCGGTGATACAGTATTCCAATCGAGAGATGTCAATGGCGCAGTATGTTCTGGAGTCTTTGAGTTTGAAAGTAACGCCAATGGTGTGAGTTTGCTAGCTGCGAGATCTCGTGGGTGATTAGAGGATCGAGTGATATTGTTTCCTGAAGAAGCGACTGGGGTCTCCGAAGGCAGACTCCAAAGCCTGAGATGGTCTCCCGACGTAGCAAGAAGATCGGTAGATTGTTTCTGCGAGGATGGGGGCTCCCAAAGAAGGCGAGTGACTGGGTATGAGTGTGTTGCTTCCGCGATCTTCACAAAATCCAAGCCATACTTTGGGGCGCCTTGTACATAGGATTCGGAGGGAGTGGGGGTTATCTGCGAGTCTAGAATTTGGATCTGGAGGTGAGAGGTATCAGCAGCTGTCCTTAATATAGTATCAAGCACGCAGGGCGAAGGTTACGAAATTGTGCCCGTCTTCCAAGTAGCTTCCTACTGCCACTTTTCCAGCATCATGATTTTGCGCTGGCCATTTACACCAGTCAAATGCATATATGGCCCAAGGGGCAAGATAGTTGCTGTTCGTTGGCATGGCATTTGCGCCGTCATAGGAGTAAGGATTGGCCCCAGGCAAGCCATCGGAGAGTCCTGAATCTGCGCGAGGTCGAATATCTGCGAGGCCAAGCGGGGTGTTCGATACCGTTCGCTGCGTATTCTGGGGTGTATACTTTTGGTTGGTAGGAGAAGAAAATTGCCCCTGATCGGTCCCACTTGGAGTTGTCGATGAGAAAGGAGGATATCCCTGCCCGTCGAAACCTGCGACTGGGCTCGATCTCGTGTAATTGTGAGAGAGGCCGAGTGTAGAGGTTCGCGAAGGAGTTGAATATTGTTCTTGGCTGTGTGGGATCGTGGGTACTGCTGGCGCTGTATTTGCCGACATTGCGGCTGGTCTACCTGGTTGAAGAGATCCAGGAAGCTGCCCCGCGCTCTGATATTGCGACGCTTCAGGAGTAGCCTGCTCGAGACTTATTCGAGGACCCGTAGGGGCATAATCTCTTGGCGATAGAGCGCCCCGTTGAGAAGGCATATTTGTCGACCCAGGTGGCATATGAAGCTCGTCTGGGTGTCTAGTCCGCCGAGGAGTTTCGAATTGCTGTGGTTGATTCATAGCTCCGCCCGCTGACGACGAGGATGAAGACGAGTTTGGTTGTTGCAGACCGTAAGAAGAAGGTGGTGCAGATTGACCTCCTCCTTGAGCCGAGCTTGACATGCTCCCAGTTGAAGTGTACAGTCTATCAGTGCCAGCCGCAGTTCTGCCAGAGATTGCGTTGTTGAGATTACCAGTCGGAGCTCCAAAGGACCCTAGATTCTGGGCTGCTTGAAGGACACCAGAGGCAGCTCCAAGTGGCATCGACTGAGCATTGTGTTGCGAAGAGGACGAGGATGAATGAATGTGGAAGGGCATCTGGATGGCAGCACGACGTCTCCTTTTGGCATGGGAAGCTTTTGATGGTCGCGAATCCAAAGCCGCTCGTGAATGGGAAGGATGTCCAGCCTGAGGCAGCAACTGCTGAATTGCCGAAACGGTGATCGACAAGGCTGTCACCAGAATCACGAAAACATTTGATCCAACGTCATTCCTCCAAATTCATACAACGAACACGATATATATTGACTTAGGGCTTCATTAACTATCTTGAGGTCAATACTGAGCCGTCCGCTCTATAACAGATATCCCCAAAATGCCAAATTTACCGCCCTCGCTTCTCCTACTCCCATCACCTCCTTCTCCCATCACCTCGGCATCCTTTTCGGCAGCATATCGTCCTTCAATCGCTGCAACTGTCTCGGTGTTGAAGGGGCTTAATACGAGTACACAACTTATTGTGGCTCTACCTTGCTCAAGTCTTCATGGAAGGCTACACGAGCCAAGATCACATATCTTCGATGAGGTTCAAAAGCTTGTTGGAGGACTTTACAGCCTCATATGCGCGGTTTGTGCTAAATTAGGGGTTGACGTAGAGTGTGATCTGCCTGTATCTATAGATTCTCGTGTTCTTTTGTTGGACTACGACTCATCTCAGACAGTCTCACAAGATCAGGATCCCAAACTCGCCAACTTTGTTTCTGGGCCTATCATTGATCTTCCTACTCTCGCTCTTACGCGACGTCGATGGAACACGATATTCTCGGTTGATGGCGAAGATGGGCAGAAGCTCCTGTCTAATTTCTTGAGTCTCGCAAATCGGATCAGCCCCCCTTTACTAGTTCAGTTGAGATCCGTCAATGGAGGAGTCAGCATGGTCCATAAAGAAGCCATCACTCGACCTCCAACGTCGCAATCGAAGGCTCATCATGCTGTTATAGTTGGTGGTACTTTCGATAACATCCACGCTGGCCACAAGCTGCTACTCACTGCTACGGCTCTTCTACTTCAGCCAGTTACAAACACATCAAGCCCACCTCGAAGGTTGATTGTAGGGATTACAGGTGACGAGCTCCTCAAAAACAAGAAGTATGCCGAGTACCTGAAAAGCTGGAAACAGCGCCAGGATGACGTTGTTGAGTTCTTACTCTCCATACTCTCATTCACGCGATCACCACCAGAACAAGAAATACGGACACTGTCTTTTGATGAACCGATTGTCAATGGCAAAGCAATTCACACTCTGCTGAGGTCTTCCATGATCACAATCGAATGCGTCGAGATCCAAGATCCGTTTGGACCTACCATCACAGATGAGGACATCACGGCCTTGGTCGTGTCAGGAGAAACCAGGTCAGGAGGCAAGGCTATCAATGACAAAAGGGTCGAAAAGGGTTGGCATTCTCTTGAGATCTTCGAAATCGATGTTTTGGATGCAGGAGAAACCGAAGAAGGTGCCACCAAGACCGATGATTTTGCTTCTAAGATCAGCAGCACTGCAATCAGAAAACGAAAGGCCGAAAATGCCCGTACCTCGTCACTTTGATGCAATGAATTGGCCAACACTGCAGTTCACGGATGGTCTGGTCACACCAGGATGTCAGACGGAGATTGTGCTTCTGTTCGAGGTCTCGGCCCGGACATTCGAAAGTGTACAGAGGAGTTCACCTCTCCCTTTTTCGTGGCTGCAGACATGTTTTCAAACTAAGCCTGTGCGTACATGAGAAAGAAATCTCTCAGTTGGCAACCCGACTTCGGAATCAACTTGTGTGGTGCAAATACGAGTGTTCCTTTTGATTTTATTGCTGAAGAAACGAAGGAGCTGGCCTGTTTCTATAACCAACTTGGATTAATCACTCAGACGGTTTCAAATCAGCACCGTCTCGTAACCTGGCTGGTTAGTTCTTCATCCACCAACAGCTTACCCTTGTCACTTCTCGGTGAGGCGGGGGCCATTGTAGGAAGGTCTATGTGTGACAGAGTGCAGGTTGGGCATTCGAATGGGTCTCCCGCGTTATCACATTATTGCATATGCACAGCATTCAAGCATGCAATGTGTTGCAGAAGACGCCGTCGCCTGCCGTTACCTGGGGGTTCCGGTTGGGAGATGTGCATTGATATATCAAGGTTTTAGCCAGCGCCTTCGAAAAATGATGTAGTAACCAAACAATCCAATTATCCGTAGTCCAGCGTCCCGGCCCGCTCCCGATCGCGGCAACTTCACCTATTTCAGACGGGATGTAAAGTGCTCTCAGTTCTCTTGACCAAAGACTGCTGCAAGAAGCGAATATGCGGGGGCAGAATTAAGCGCCCACAGATTCGACCACTGATTTCACAGCAATTTCTCAAGGATGTGCAGGTTTTTCGCGCCAAAGCGCAAAAGGCGGTCTCCTCGGGGCTACTCTGAGAGGCTAAGTACTCGATGATGTACGAGATGTTCTACGACATGCAGAATTTGTTTGCTGCTGATGTTTCTTTTGAGGTAAACCCGTATGCAGGCTGGTGGCCAGCGATTCGTCCACACCCTCACCGACTTCACTAAAAGAACCCGCTGTCGATAATTCGTTGGCAAATATGCAACCTTTATGAAAGCATCCCTGTGACAGGGCTCACAGGGTCAACTCGAATGTCCTCGATTGACTTGCCGAGCGAGAATTGGTTGCAGAAATGGTCACATGACTCTTCCCGCTCCCGATTGCCTGGGAAGGCTTGGGACACTACACTCAAAGGGGAGCCAGTGGCAGCTTGAACATCCAATCAGGATGTGCTAGAGGGAAATCATAATGCAGAGCAAACACTCGAGCGAATTACCAAGGAACCTTGGATCAATTTTCACACACACTTATCGAAAAAATCCTTCCGTTGATGCTACATGCATAAACACGTCAGATTTTCCATCCCTTTCTCTAGCATTATATTGCTCGCACTTCCAACCGCTGACGTTAGATCATGCTCAGGCAGTTTAGCACTCGTCTCGTTTCCTATTCCTCATCTAGGATATCCCCTCTGTGTACTATATCCTACTCTGCCGGAAACACAACAGGTGGGATGTCTATCACAAATATTGGGCCGTTCATACTGAGTTTGAAGCCCCTTTCCTTTCCAGGCACTCCGCCACTTTTCAACGATGTCCGCCTTCCAACGGGGAGCTGAAGAGCAGCTTGATCATACAATATCCTCCCCTCAAGGTGATCCGAACGAGCAGCCGCATCGCACGATATCCGCATTTGAAGCGCTACCCAAAGAGTTGCTAGAGCATATCCTCGAATACCTGATACATGACCCAGCCAAATTGCTTCCGTTCGATCAACGAGCGTCTTTGAGCTTTGAAAGCTTTGCATCAGCGCCACCTCATGTGCCAGAGGACGCGAACAATATCCTCAAATTTGTATAGCACCCTTCACTGTGGCTCACGACCCTGCTGCACCAAATGCTAATTTCAACCTCTGCAGCGGCTCCTCTGCAAGAAGTTCCGTGACCTAGGTCGAAGCCGGGTTTTTGCTCGTGTGAAGATTCGGTTTTCAAGGACAGGTTTTAACAAAATACTCTCCCTTGTCGAGGAACCGAAAATAGCCCTGGATGTGAGAAAGGTATCTTACATGGTCCATGATCTCTATCCCCAAGGTATACTATTTCAGTCCCATTTAAGTCGCCTTCACTTTAACGCATAACCAGACAAAGAGCAATGGAAACAACTACTTCAAGATGCACGAACCTCGACAACGGCCTGCCAACGGCAACTTGACCAACTTCGAGATTCTTATAACGCTGAAAGAGCTCAGTCAACACCAGCCTTTCGGAGGCTCGACGGGGAAGTGAGAAGGTGCCGACGAAATGAAAGCCTCATAAATCGAGCGATGACCAGAGCGGAAGAACAACTACAGATCATTCTAGGGGGAATGGACGAAACAGTACTAGTTATAGCACTGACCGCTTTCAAAAATCTCCAGCAAATACGGTTGATGAGGAACGTGGATGGCCTTGACGGAGAATGGGGGGAGTTTCTCAACGCCCATCCCACCCTCCGAGAAGCATTTGGAACTTCACCATGGACTGTTGCGTGCGAGCGTGCAACGATGGCCCTTGGGCGCGCGTATACCGAGTCAAAATCAATGGCTCACAGGCTCTCAAGCCGTTTTATGGACCCTCGACCGGCATGGTTACAAGAAAACATCTCGGAGACAGCCATATCGAACCTTTCCACACGTCTCACATGCTTAGAATTGCAAATTGATGACCCCTCCGACCTCAACGCAAAGATGATGGAATTATCAAGTGTCTTTCACACGTTGTTCAATGCCGCCGAGAAGATGGAAGGCTTACACATCGGCCTTCGTCGGCCAATATCGATTCCACTAGAGACTATCTTCCACAATGTGACCTGGCTCAAGCTTCTGTATATTGGTTTTAGTAGGTGGAATCTACGCAGTGACGAGATCATTGGTTTTATCAATCGTCATAGAGGCTCTCTTAAATCGGTCCGGTTCAGGGAGGTTCGGTTGAGGGAAGGAAGATGGACTGAGATCGTGAGGTTTCTTCGACGGGAACTGAATCTGAAATGGGTGAGCTTCCGACAAGTGGGATATGATCCTAAAATTGGCGGCGGCCCTGTACCCGAAACTGGGTATGGGGGTGGCTTTGCTATGCTGCGCGGTCCTCCCATGGACGATTACGAAGAATATAGTAGCCAAAGCAGTGATGACATTGGGGAACGTGCTGGTACAGGTCACGGAACAGCCCAACCGGCTGATGAAGACGAGACCAATCCATCTGACAACGACGAATCTGAAGCACTAGACAACGATCGCGATGGCACGGCCGAAGCGGCGGATTTAGGTATCAACAGTATGACACAGTCTGTTGGTGACGGTCAAGAAATGACTGCGTTCGATAACAATGAATCTGCCGGACCTGTTGACGGAGGGGATCACTGTGATGAACCAGAAGAAAGCCCCTCTGGTAGCGTTGCTGGCGACAGTGAAGTTGGAGTTGTCAATGACCTCGCACTTGATGACCAAATGATGGTGCAACATTCTTCAGCATCTGACGAACCGCTACCAGACTGCGACTGCAGGAATGGATATGCCTGGGATGACTTAGAAGATGATAATGGATTAGATCCTACGAAACCACAATGGAAACGATGGGAGAGATGGGTCATTAGGGGTTGTTCGGAGCATGATCCAAAAGCGTCTTGACACACGACTATTCAATGATCGATCGACTTTGATACTAAAGGCAATCGGTGGATACATTCGATCTATTCTTTGATCATCACGCCTGCGCAGCTCTCCCCCGACTAGAAAACGATTTGGCCTCCGTCCACAACTAGATCGCATCCTATATGTGCGTCAGCGCCTGAGAAGTGGGGGATTTGGGCGATGGGGTTTTACCGTTCATATATGTCCCTGCGCTGCTTGAAAGAAGAACCACGGCTCCGGTTAACTCACTTGGGGTCCCCATCCTTCCCATTGGATTTCTCTCAGCCCACACGGCCCTCGCGTCCGCGATGCCCTTGCCTTCATTGAGGATCGTATCCATATAACCCGGCGAAATCGAGTTCACTCTGATCCCATATCTCGCCCATTCAGCAGCCAAGGAATTCTTCAAGGTCAACAGCGCAGCCTTGCTAACATTATATGCCACCTGCGGTTGGGGATAATTGACTCTATGGCCTGAAATCGACGCGGTGAACATAATACTGCCTCCGGTTTTCTGGGCAATCATCTGCTTCGCCGCTGCTTGGGCACACAAGAAGGATCCCGTGGTGTTGATATCGAGGGTTCGTCTCCATTCCGCTGCCGTCATATCGATGGCGTGCGTGCAACCCACCACGCCGGCAAAACAAAGCAGGATATCCACCGATCCAAGGACTTGCGCGGTTTCAGCAACAGCTTCGCCGACCGCAACGTCGTCCGTGATGTCGACTTTCTTAGATTTAATCTTCGCAGCTGGGAAATCAGCTGCGAGCTCATCGATCTGAGCTTGTGCCTGTGCTAGGTTGACGTCGAAGACCATTAGGCCTGCCAATCCGTGTTCGAGCAGGGCACGTGCTGCTGCCAGACCTAGGGTGCCTGCTCCGCCAGTGACTCTATTTCTGTTAGCTCTCGTCTTTTATTTTTGACCAAGGTCTTGGGTTTGAGTTTGGAGAAAGAATACATGGCATTTCCTTCAACTTCAAATCTCAGTCTAGCTCTTCCTTCGGCATTGAGGTAATGTGGTGCTGGGATGGGAGGACCGGTCATTGATGCTTCGTCGCCTTTGGAGAGGACCATTTGGGGGAGGACGCGGGCCGTGAGAGCTTCCCTTTCGGAGGCCTTTGCTTGTTCTGTTGCTGATGGTGTCATGATTGATTTATGATATTTCGAATTTACGGCCTGTTTGGGTGGGTGTCTTGTTGATAGGTCTGGAGGAAAGTGTGTGTGATAGTTCTATTAAACTGAGAAATGAGAATCTGTGCCTTTAACTTTGAAGTCCTGGCGGAGGCTTGCATACTGAATCGCGTGACTCAAATAGTGTGAAGTGTTTTAACTGGATGATTTTATACTCTCTCGGGAGTAACTTTCTCTTCTGGGTGAAGGGTGTTGTTGGAGAAGGACTGCCGAATATTCCACCTAAAGACGTTGGACGAAGGCCCCGAATACGCTCTAAAAGGGTCTTTTATTGATTAAATCTCTTCAGCGCATTGTCCAATGAAAGTCCGAATATTCGATAACTCTTTAACGAGCAGAAAGACCCCTAATATATATCTCTCGTCATCGGGGCACTCTCGCCCTACGCCGGTAATCGACTCGGCAACTTTGCCGGAGAAGAAGCAAGTTTCCCGAGGAGCTCTGTGCTTTGTCTCCAGCTTTCCCCAGATTTTATCTCTTCCTTCACAAGTCCTCAACCTGGTATATATGCAAAAGCACATGACACTGTACCCTGGAACGAGAGCACCTGATGTCGTGTCTCATCGTGGAGTGAATGACCTTTGAAACCTGGCATGTGAACATCTGCCTTGCAGCAACACCCACCGGATTTCAAACATACCTACATTCACTCCTCAAACAAAACTTCTTGGGCTCTTGAATTCTACGGGTATGAGTATGCGTTGAAGCTGTAGATTAACACTCTTCTATCTACAGTGTACAAGTCACCTACGACAAAGCACGACCAATCCTCAAACTCGAAACGATGTCACGCATCTTCTCATCCTCCTTCCGCCAACCATCCACCTCTCCCTCACATCCCGACAACGATCTCTTCCTCTCCCTCTCTCGGTCCGAACGCTCAAGCTCCATCTCCCTCCAGAATCTCTCCCCGCAAGCTTCTCGAAGTCCAGCTGCGTCACCCTCCCCTCCACCGAGCTTCTACAGATCGAAATCGCCGAGCCAGTCCTACGCTCGTTCACAGCCCTCGACCTTGAGCCCAAGTCCGAGCAGAACGAAAGGAAGGGGAAGGGTAATACAGTTCGCTGCTCCTCCGCCTCCTATAACGGGAAGCGTGCTGCTGCCTAGACACAATAGCGTCGGTGCTGGTGAAAGGCCGGGGAGTTCGGGTGCGTTTGGCGGTGCAGCTGTTGGAAGACATGCGAGTCCAGGAAATGTTGTATCTAAGACAAGGAGAGGTAGTGGGGGAGGTGGTGTCATGGATCCTCTCCTCGGCCTCGAGAGACGAGAACGTGCAATACAGAAGGAGCTCCAAGAACTCCTCGATGCACAGTCCGCCGGGCTGATACAGGGTTTTGGAGGTGCGCAGGATGGGAGTGAAGGGGGCAGTGAGGCGGGGAGTAGTACGCCTACATATAACTCTACACGATCACGATCTGCTGGGAGGAGAGACACGGAGAAAGGTGGAGTGGTGCCGGTTAGGCAGCCGAAGAAGAAGGCTATCAGTCTAAATGGTGCACGAAGAGGATTGCTTAGGGATATAGGGGAGCTGGCATCCATAAAAGGCGAAGAAGTATCCATCCTCTCCTCGTCCATCGTCCAGCGGGAATCCGTCCTCCACAAAGTCTCTATCTGGGAACAACGCATCTCCTCTTTCCAAAAACAACTATCCTTGTCGTCCAGCTCAGCTTCTAGTCCAGAAGACGAGGAGGGAAGGGAATTATCGGAGTTAAGGAATGAGGAGAAAGCGGTAGAAAATGAGATTCGCGAGATGGAAGATCGGCTAGCGCAGATGAGGGCTAGGAGGAAGTGGATTCAGGAACGGGTGAAGGAGGGAGAGAATAGGAGGGAGGCTAGGCTGAGTAGTTACCGGGGCGCGTTGAGGGAGGTGGAGGGTGAGGTTAGGGAGTTTTTGAGACGGCCGCCTGTCTTTGCTGCCTCGAGCGCTAAGGATGTTGGGGAAGAAGAGGGCTTCATGCAACTCCCAGTTGGGAGACGGACGCTGGGGATGGCGAAGGAGTTGTGGACTCGAGAAATCACCCAAATCGAAACACGCAGATCAGACATAGAGAAAGAGAGAGAGGCACTAGAAGAAGGCGCAAAAATGTGGGAGGATAGTGCTCGAGGAGTAATGGAATTTGAAGATGGGTTGCGAAAGCAGATGGCGGGCAATATGCAAGATACGGAGATGTTGAAGGTGCAAGTGAGGAAGATGGGGGATGTTATAAGAACTCTGGAGGGGAATGTGAAAGTGGCAGAGGAGAAGGGGTGGAATTTATTGATTTGTGCGCTGGGGGCTGAATTGGAGGCTTTTAGGGAAGGGGAGGGGATTTTGAGGGGCGCGTTGGGAATGGTTGAGCCTCCGAATGGAAACGGGAATGGGCAACTGCTTGATGATGGTATTCATGAGGTTGTTGATAAGGGTAATGGGTTGGACGAGTTGAATGGGGTGCAAGATAGGGGGAAGAGGGTTGAGAGGGAAGAGAGTATTGATAGGGAGGATAGTGAGGATGATGGACCGAATCTGGCGGAGTTACTGGTTGACAACAGCCACGGAGATGGTGACGGGGAGAACAGTCTTAATTAACGCCATGCCAGAGAAGAAATATGATACCAGAGCAAAAGGCTCAATCGTTGATTCTAGGTCTTTCATACCTGCGATTTCTTTCACGCTTAATCATAGGGATATGGACAGGGGAGAGGGAATCTTGTAACTCCTGTTGAGATATCAGACTTCATAATCCCACATAAAGTCCTCAAGCTTCTGGCGAAGTAGATTGCAGTCTAGGCTCTCACAAGTCGAGCAGGTGTGCTTTCTCACGTGCACCAATGCGCTTAACCGGGAAATCTCGACCTCGGTAGAGAGACTTGACAGAAAGTGGAGATGGATGAACACATTCCCGCAGATTTGTAGAAGGATTTTCAGGCCTTGAAAGTCCATTGATTTGTGATTTTGCCCATATATAGCATCTGTATGATGGAGAAGAGACCACCGTTCGCCAACGCCAAATCCCGAGGCTCACTCAGAAGAGAGCCTGCCGCAAACTCCAATAAACTCCGCTGATGTTCTATCCATGATATCACAAGCCGAGCCCCCAATACAATATCTTCTCTGTCCAGTAATGCCAAATTCAGGTCGTGGGATCGTGGACAGGGCGGCAAACACCTATCGCTTCCTTTCAAACCACCCGCTGGAACCTGCAATAGCGACTGATTGATCCATCACCCACTCGCCAACACCCAAGTATCTGTCGACCCAGTAATTCACATCTTCATTCTTTGAGAGGGCGTCCTTCTTGAAACTGGGTCTGAGGTCCCAAGGATGGGAGTTGTTAGCCAATATGTTCCTCGATCCGACCATCCCCCTGACAAGCATCCAAACATCCAACGGTACTTCTATGTATGTTCGAGGGGAGGAGGATGGCAATTCATGCTGGTGGGTGAATGAACGTACGTTAAACCAGTTGATCGTTTCATTCCGGCGAGGATTGTCGAGACTGGCACAGGACAAAGACGTTAGCAAACAGTTGCTATACCCAAACACCAACACACTAAACCAGGGGTAGAACATACTCAGGACAGCATCAAATGCATAGTGAGCTACTCTTCCCAACTTTCCCCATAAACCAAATGTTAGCAAGTTGAGGAACTGAGCTGATTAGGTTCCAGTGTCTGGAGACAGGCTAGGGCTGGGTGGACTGACTACCATGATTTCTGCTCCTTGCCCTTATTCCGAAGAGGATGTGGGATTATATGCAAAAGTTTTGTTGGTGGGATGTTTGTTTTGTGTTGATGTTCTTTATCGTCGGATGATCACAACAGCAACGACGAGAGGTTTCCTGGGCAGATCTGAGCACAGACCAAGTCTCCACGTGAGTGGTGCTCGTACAATTTTTGCTCTCTTGTTCCCCGACACTAAGTGTCCCAGTGGGGCTTAGGCAAATTCAGCGTGTTTCAATGGTTGGCTCAACCCAACTGTTTTTTTCTGCTGTGCCCGCCCGTGCTGCCCAGGTGGTGGGGTTCACCGAAGCGTGAAGGTGCTTTTTTGTGAGCCAGCAACAGCAAAGCTCTCCTCATCCCTCTTCTCAACACCAGACACGAGAATTTTTACACATCAATCCTGTGAGTTCCTCCACTCTCCCTTTCCATTGTGTCGTCAATTCTATACAGCTTCATCCAAGGCTCTTGTTTGCACTTGTTTCAATTCCAGCAATTGTCAGACAAATTTAGTTCGGGGTCCGAAGCTTCAAAAACCCCCACCAAGATAACGATTTATACCATCCGGACTGACAAATTTGTTTTTTCCCCTACAGAAACATTCCCACGATTATTGCTGAACGCCCACTCAATCGTCCTATTTAACGAATCTCGCGTCCCTTTGCGCGACCTTTCTTCCTTCAGCATGGCGACCGCAATGGATCACCTCGCGTCTGGCACCTCCAAGATCTCTTGGCTCTCCCAGTTGAACACCGACTACAAGCCCACCAAGAACTACCGCCGTACCTCCATCATCTGCACAATTGGTCCCAAGACAAACTCGGTCGAGGCCATCAACAAGCTCCGCAAGGCTGGTCTCAATGTCGTTCGCATGAACTTCTCCCACGGCTCCTATGAATATCATCAATCCGTCATTGACAATGCCCGCGAGGCCGAGAAAGTCCAGAAGGGACGTCAAATTGCCATTGCACTTGACACCAAAGGCCCCGAGATTAGAACTGGTAACACACCTGGCGATGAGGATCTCCCAATCTCTGCCGGAACTGAGATGAACATCACCACCGATGACAAGTATGCTACGGCCTCCGATGCCAAGAACATGTAAGTCGCAACCTTGTTTGACCCGAGTTCCCCTGTGAGTCCGAAGCTGACGTTTCCCGGTCCAGGTACGTCGATTACAAGAACATCACCAAGGTGATCGAGCCCGGCCGCATCATCTATGTTGACGATGGCGTCCTTGCGTTTGACGTCCTTGAGATCGTTGACGAGAAGACTATTCGTGTCCGAGCTCGCAACAATGGCAAGATTTCCTCCAAGAAGGGTGTCAACCTCCCCAACACCGACGTCGACCTTCCCGCCCTCTCTGAGAAAGACAAGGCCGATCTCCGATTTGGTGTCAAGAACAATGTCGATATGGTCTTTGCTTCATTCATCCGCCGTGGTGAGGATATCAAGTCCATCCGCCAGGTCCTCGGCGAGGATGGCAAGCACATACAGATCATTGCCAAGATTGAGAACAGACAAGGTCTTAACAACTTCGCCGAGATCCTGAAGGAGACTGATGGTGTCATGGTTGCTCGTGGTGACTTGGGTATTGAGATTCCTGCCGCTGAGGTGTTTACTGCCCAGAAGAAGATGATTGCCATGTGCAACATTGCCGGCAAGCCCGTCATTTGCGCCACCCAAATGCTCGAGTCCATGATCTACAACCCCCGCCCAACCCGTGCCGAAATCAGCGATGTCGGTAACGCTGTCACGGACGGAGCCGACTGTGTCATGTTGTCAGGAGAGACTGCCAAGGGCAACTACCCCACCGAGGCTGTCAGCGAGATGCACGAGACTTGCTTGAAAGCCGAGAACAGCATCGCATACGTCTCTCACTTTGAGGAGCTCCAAGCCCTTGTCATGCGACCAACCAGCATTGTCGAGTCGTGCGCCATGTCTGCCGTCCGTACCAGCTTGGACATAAACGCAGGTGCCATCATCGTTCTTTCCACTTCCGGAGACAGCGCTCGCCTTCTTTCCAAATACCGCCCTGTCTGCCCTATCTTCATGATCACCCGAAACCCCAGCGCTTCCCGATATGCTCACCTGTATCGTGGCGTCTATCCGTTCCTCTTCCCAGAGAAGAAGCCAGACTTCACCAAGGTTAACTGGCAGGAGGATGTGGACCGAAGAATTAAATGGGGTATTGCCGAGGCCATTAAGCTTGGCGTTCTTTCCCAGGGTGAGACTGTCGTCGTGGTTCAAGGCTGGAAGGGTGGTATGGGTAACACCAACACGTAAGCCACACAAACATCTTCTCAATCTTCAAATCAATTACTGATATAAACAAAATACAGTCTCCGAGTCATCAAGGCCGAGCCCGCGGATCTTGGTCTCGTAGGTCCTCTCAACTAGGAATCTTCTTCATCACGATTTCTCGTCTCATCTCGTCTGGAAAAACTTCCAATTGCACTGCTTGAAAAGGATTCAAATCCATTCAACTCTCGATCAATTGGCTTTCCTCGCGTCGTCATGCTGATACCTCCATAGTTGCCCATCAACTCCGCTCCTTGATTGAGTTCCTTGCGCGCGCAAAAAATGGTTACTGGGAACTGAAAGACAGGCATATATATGGGGCAGTGGTGGAATTGCAAATGCACACAAGCGTTGATGTTAAGTCGTTGGCGGTCATTACCTGGTTTATAGAGAAAATGGAATGCGCTGCCTTTCATGACTGGCTTTTTGATGTGATTTGAATTGTTCAATTTGATTGGACGAATGATATCCCGGGTTCTCAAGATTGTTAATGGAATCCCTCTGTTTGAGCCAACATCAGTCTTCCTCTTCCTAAGTGGGAAGAGAAAGAAAAGGCCCTGCAGTTTGCCTATCGCAAGACAATTTTCCCGTGTCGTAATCGTAGCTTGAATAGCTTGAACCTTCTTTTCACTTCACATCTTCATGCATCTTATGAGCCATCCATCCATATACGAAGTCAATGCACGCACAGCTTAATATATCTCAAAAGCACTGTCTTCTGTCCCGTGGTTAGTGATCCTATCGATTTTGCCGCCCAACAGCATAACGCTGTGTATTGCAGCTAGGATTCGCCACGTGTTGACGAATACGACTGGCCAAGGCATCACAACTCTGAGCGTAAACCGATAGTCTTGTTGTGGCGGTTAAGGAGACATCTATCAAATTCAGACGGCTTGGGGTACGATTTGTGTGGTTGATACGACCAGGTGCTCAGGGTGCTCACAAGGCTGCGATAGCTCTCGTCTTTTGGAAGCAGTTTGTCAGTTGAGTTATGTGGGGGCGAAATATAGTGACATTTGTAGGACTAGCTGGTATCTAAGGACCTGAAATTAGAAGGAGAGCTCTCTTATACTGACGTAAGAAGGAAAAACAGGCTATGTCTTATTAGGCAGTTCCAACCAACACAATTTAGTATGGATTTTGTTACGGCTCTGGCCTGGCGCATCGCCAGCAAGCCCGCACGTGATGTATACACATGACCACCTCGCTAAGCTAGCGTCTTATGTATTTAAGGGCCTTCGGCTCTTGCTCCCTTAGCTTGTAGTTAATAAGGAAGCAGGGAAACTTATACAAAGGGTTAAATTAGCTTAATTAGTAGACTAGATATAAGAATCTGAAGCTAAGGAGAGAAGAGAGTAAAAAGAGAGTATAGATGTACTATATATAGACTATAAGAGGCTAAAGGAAAGTTAGAGGTTTGTATAATCACTAATATTTTATGAAATAGAGGGGCTGGAGCTTAGCCGAGAGGCGGCTGGCGATCTGCCAGGGGGTCGCAGACCCAGGCCGTAACATACTCTTTACAAGCAGTTCGCCTTCTAGTGCAAAACGATTCTATTGTCTCTTATATATCTTTTGCCTCAATCACAGCCTTAATTATCGCAGCTCACGTCTGATAATTCGAACTGTTCAATTTAGCGATCTTAACTCTCTTAATAATAGAATCGTCCTCTATTTTATAAGTGATCGAATCACTTTACAGATAAGTAACTGGTTTATAAACGTCTTCATATACCTACGACCTTGTAACAACAAACTTTTTTATTGTACATACCCCCGGCAGCAGTAACACTCCGGGCTTATAACCTATTAGACTGACAAGACTAACTAGTCATAAACCAGTGCAACAACAGGCAGGGTTTGAGGCACGCGCAGTAAAATAATACTAAATGAAAGGAAATCAGTTCTATTAATTACTGTACTGAAGGAATCTTCAGCTTTTACGAATACTAGATAAGGTCTGCAGGTGAGACATGTTCTCTTGTTAGGGTGTTTCGGATCTGATGCCTAATACCTGAGACCGAAACGCAACATATAGCTTTTGAATTTCGTGACAAAAGCCCCAAAACATGTCGGCGGGTCGTCGCAGCTAATATTCTATCTTAAGAGATGAACTATGGCGTTTGTCAAGATCTGCTACACTGACTGCAAAGAACGTTTATGAAGGCCTATTCCGCCCGGCTAAGCCTCTTCTTCGTGATTACTTACAGCAATATTAATTTGTCGAGCCTTAATAAGGAGTGGAGTGAAAATGCATAAAGATGAGTGTAGTTGATTCTCTATCTAATGGTGGGATTAATCCACATATATATAGGGCTTCTGTGGCAAAATGGGAGTCCTAAAAATGAAGGCATAAATATTCCATCTGTTTCCATGGATCTACTGTGGCAAATGGGGTTCAACATAATTTCAGACACTGGAAGTCCGCCAATATCATGCCATGTACCCGCTAGAGTACTGGAGGAGTAGGAAAATTCGGAACCCTCGAGCTTATTCTAAGCAATTATTGTAGCGAAAGCATCTAATACCACGCTGAGGTCGGTCCAGGGAAGCATTGGAAGAATGAAATCAAGTAAGCCATTGCTCTAAGCGACTACCATTTCTGTGTCTTGTGGTGTCGATGACTGACTGTTCTTCGGGTCGATAAATCTTTGACGGCCCCGAGCGTCGCGATCCAGAGTCAAGTCCCTGCTGCAAAAGCTGGAGAGTAATGCCGCTCCGGCTAAGGCCGTGAGGACGATGTAGAGTGTGCTGATGCTGTCGGCGGTAATCTGCCGATATATGGCTTGGATCGGTGGCGGAAATGTCGCGGCGAGTTTCCATGCGCTTCCCACGTGGTCTCCAGAAATGATATATTGTGATGGTAAGCTGTTGCTGGCGACATATTGTGCGACAAGAGATGCCCAGCGGTTTTGAATCACGGAGCCGCCGATTCCGACGCCGAAGGCCTGGCCTAAGCTTAGCATGAAGGCGACCAGACTGGTAGCCATTGCTACGTCGTCGTCCTTTTGTGATGACTGGACTGCCAGGAGTCGACCGGGAAGAATGATGCCACCACCAAGAGCTGCGATAACCTGGAAACCGTAAGCCGCTCCTGGAGATGAGTCCGGGCGCAATGTAGACAACAATGCTGTGCCTGTTGTAACCAAAGCCCAGGCAAACCAAATTAGTTTCTGGAATCGTTTGAGTCTAGCGAAAAGGAAACCCGAGCAACCAGAAGAAAACACGAGTGTCCCGATTCCCGGTAATGTATCGATAGAGGATTGGAAGATACTATGCCGTAAAGCCCCGAGAAACTAGGGATTATTCGTCACCATGGATCCCATAGGATAATAAAAGCCGACTTACATATAATATGAGGTAGTACGAACTAGCCCAGAAGATGAAGCCATGGATGCACGACGATACATAGCCAGAAGCCGCAGTCCGGTTTCCAAATACTCTTAGTGGGACGAAAGGCTTCTTTGCGACGAAACCCTCGAATATGACGAATAGTATAGAACCAAGAATTCCAAAAATTATAGGAAGGATGGTACTGACGGAGTTCCATGGATTTAATGTGCCGCCAGTGGTAATTCCAATCAACAATGAGACAACTGAACCGGCCAGAATCAGCATGCCAATCCAGTCGAGAGATTTCAATGCCTTCTTGAATGACAATTCTGGAGGCGCAAGGTTGAGAGACCAGAGGAGGCCAACGGAAGCAATGATGCCAACCGGAAGTGTCATGAAGAAAACCCTATCAACAAAGTTAGCCTCGCCGCGACGGCCAAGATATCTGGTGTTTTGACGAACCATCTCCAAGAAGAGCGTTCTGTGATAATCCCTCCAAGAATTAGACCAGTGGGCAGGCCAAGAAACTGACTCATTGCGAACGCGCCAGTGACTTTTCCGCGTTGACGGAGCTCAACCATATCGACGAGAACGATCGAAACGACTGAGTTCATACCACCCGCACCAGCACCCTGGAGCTAGAATTTGGAATGGATAATCAGCATTATGTTGCAAGATTGCAGCAAGGATTGGAAAGTGTGCATACCACTCGAGCGGCAACAAGCCATTCAATATTTTGCGCAGCGCCACAAAGTGCTCCTCCACACAAAAATATCCCCAGAGCGCTCAACAAGCAAACCTTGCGACCAAATGCTTCTGAAAGACCTCCATATATTGGAGTCATAACATTGCGCGCGACCAAAAACCCCGTCCCGCACCAGAATGCTTGAGAGCTCGGGGCGCTAAGCGCCAAAGTAATCGCTGGAAGCGCAGAGGCTAGAACAACAGAATTGAGAGAAGCCAAAAGAGGAACAAAGAATAAAAAGATTAATGTGAGATAGAAACGCTTGTTCCACTTAGAAACATGCGTATTTGCTGTATTTTCTGCCATGATGTAATGGAGTCGGAAGATGGAGTTAGGGGCTGGAGAGAAAGGAAATTTGCCTGCGATGCGCTGGATACTCACCGAGGTAGTTCCTAATACATATATACAGAAAAACCTTTTTCCTTATCAAGAGGGAATCCGAAAGGATCTCGATTTTGGAGGTCGGGCCACAATTGTCTCCGGCTGATGTCCCTTACACATCCCCACAGACGCACAGCTCACCACTGCCGGCGGCATGATAAGCTTACCTAAGACCGCAGCTGACTTGAAGGTCGCTATGCAGGTTTGTACGTATAGCTGCATCTACTAGTCAGATTCACAGCACTTTGGACCCCACCCGACCATGGACTACCGTATTAAAAAAAAATTCCCACTAAAAAAACTATATGATTTATTTTAAATAATAAAACATTTTTACAATAACAGCCTGTTTTTTATTAAAGTTTTAAAGAATAGTCTAATTTTACGTTTATATCATTATTATAAATTATTATAAAAATGTAAAAAAAACCTATAAATACAAAGCTAAAATAATAAGATTGTAATATAATAAGTCAAGGTCAAGTGTAACTCAAGATAAACTTTTTTTATGTTAATGTTGAAAAAAAAAAAAGTATAAAAGCAGTTAGAGATCTGTGATATAATTTTGTTAAATACTATCACGGATCAGTCGTGTCGCGACTAATCCAGTGCAATGGCAAGGAGCTCTCGCGAGCTCCCTTTTCTTCCTTAACTTTGATGTCTTTGTCAACACATCATCCTATTACTTGCTTCGTAATAGCTGGTCCGTGACAATATACAAGCCAGCAGGTTTATGATATATTAAAATATTATAATCAAATTTTCAGATCAATCAATGTATTAAGGTTCAACCGTATGCACTGAGGAGTAAGAAAGCAAGGTTAGGCAGGGATTTAAGCGAGCTTTATTTTGACGTACTACATGTTCTCCTTCGCCGTTCGTAATGCATGCTAGTCCTGTGATGTCTTTAAAGGCGTTTTGATTTGCAATATATAAGATGAGCCCTAAAATAGAAAGGTAGGGGGAACAGTCAAGCGAATCTCAAGTCCTCTCCTTTCCATCAAGTTTTGCTGCTCCTTTGATTGCAACGCAAGAAACTTTTTTCCGAAGACCAACATGTCGCAGAAACCAATTCTCCTCCTAGCTCATCCTCGAGCATGTTCGTCGGCGTTCGAACGTGTAATTTGACTTCTCAGTGTCGTGAGTAGATGGCAATGGCTAATTCGAACCAAAGGTCTTTATCAAAGGACAAGACAAGATCACCACGATTCATGAACCCTTTGGAGATGCATATTGGATGGGCCCGGAGCGCCAGCTTGGGCGATATGAGCAGACCAGAATTGAAAGTGGTTTTGCCCACATGACTTACAAGGCCGTCATTGACGCCATTGAGAAGAAATGCGAGAGCGAGGCAGTTAAGGTCAGTGGCCTATCATGCAATAGGTGTCAATTCTGGGGATCCGAAACCTGATTTCTTTGCAGGGCAAACGCATCTTCATTAAGGACATGGCTTTCTTTCTCTTGCCACCACCTGGAGCTCAAGCTGTAATTGCGTCCTCCTTCAACGCTCTTCACCCAGAGCCTGGAAACCCCACTGTCATCCCACTGGCCCATCTTAAGAAGTTCCACTACACATTCTTGATCCGCCATCCGCGCTTCTCAGTACCCAGCTACTACCGCCTGACTCTTCCGCCCTACAACGAGAAGAGCCATGTCCATAAGTACAATATCGAGGACGCCGGGTACTCCGAGCTTCGCCGACTCTTCGACTACCTGCGCTCAGAGAAAGTCATCGGCCCTGGTATAACCGGGCATGACAAGCTGGACATACTTTGCAGGCGCAGGAACTCGTTCCATCACGACCAAGTGGACATTTGCATCATCAATGCTGAAGATCTCCTTAACAAACCCAATGCTGTTGTCGAGACGTATTGCAAGAGCGCTGGTCTTCCGTTCGATCCTGCTATGCTGTGTTGGGATAGCGCGGAAGACAATTCCAATGCCACTGCTATCATCAATCGCTGGGGATTTGATCCATACTTCCACAGGCAGGCGCTGGAGTCTAACTCGCTGCGACCTTTGGAAAAGGCGAGTTTTTGCCATACTAACAAATGTAAAAACTAGCTAACTGTATATCTACAGGCTCTCCAGGAGGATACCCCCGAAGTGGATTATCAACGTTGGATAGATGAATTTGGCGCCAAGGGGGCTAACACTATCAAAAATGCCGTAGAGACTCTGATGGAAGACTATGAGTATCTTAAGAAATTTTCTTTGCGCGTTTGACTTAGTTCTAGTATTCGTATGAAGGAACTTGAGCTTGGGTTTAGATAGGCTAGAATGATTCAATGCGTGATTTTTCATTATCCTTACGCGTTTGAAGAAATTTGAAATTGAGATTGGATAGACTAGAACGAGTAACTGCATAATTTTCCCTTTTCGTCAAGAATATTATTAAAGCGGTTTTATGATTTTATTCGACAAAGAACTCGTCAAATATTACATGCTAAGCCTTGGTGGTAAATACTAGTACTCTAAGATTAGCTATTCAGCTCCTGTGCAGTGAGATTTACCCCCACGAGCTGCCCCTAGGGTATAAAAGCTTCAAATTCTAGGAAAGAACCACTGCAAAAATCAGATCATTCATACCAAAAAGCAACACTAGCAAAATGGAGTTCATAAATGCTGCCGTGTCAACAATGGTCACCGTTCTATCAACACTCTCTGAAATGCAGTCCACAGCCTTCCAGAATTCCATGACGGTTGGCCTCGGTAACAACACTGTTGTTACAACCATCACTGTCATTTCGAAGCTCCCAAAGATCCAGCCAACGCCTTTCTATTATGCCATGATAGCTATGCTCGCCGTCCCTATCATCTTATCTCTTCATCCGGAGTCATTCTTCCGAAAAGCTTTCTATCACGTTCCTATCCTGCTCCTTATCCACGCCTACACAATGCCAAGAACAGCTCTGCAACCTCCTGGAGAATCCTATCAATTCGGCATCCTCGTTGGAAGCTGGTTCATGCGCGTTCTGGACCGAATGTACTTCAACGACCCAGAAACAGACTTCCTCCGCAAAGGTATCGATGACCTTTCAAGCCGCGGTCCTTCCACTTACAACCCCGTCAAGAAATTTCCTTGGGCCTTGGAGCTGATATTTATTACTCGCGGTGTGGGCTGGAATTGGGAAATCCCAGGCATTGAGGAGCAAGTTGAGAAACCAAAGAGCATGAGCCGTACGGCTTTCGTCCGAAGACGTATTTTGAAAGCGTCATTCACCTACCTCATACTCGCTGTCATCGTAGTGGCTTCGAGATTCCTCAGCGACTACGCCAAGATACACCAGAATGATGAGTCTGCCAGGCTTCTTGGGTGGTTGCTTTGCAGCTGGCTATTCTTGCGAATGTTCATTTATGCTGGCTGGCTGTTCGTGGTGTTCAGTACTTTGAGCTTAGCTGAGAATCTTTTGTCCATTCTTTTCGTCGGAACCGGAATTGTGGAGAGATGGTCACAACCAAGTGCTTGGCCTTCAGTGTTTGGAAACATCTCAGAAGGGTACAGCTTCAGAAGAGTGTGGGGGTACGTATTTCCCAAAATGACTTGTGAGTTTTAGTACTGACCTCAAATAGGAAATGGTGGCACCAAAACTGTCGTAGAGTAATTATAATATGCCTCTTTTGGTTCTCATATGTACTAACCTCATTGAGCAGATCTGTAGCTCTCCAGGAGACTTCATCGTCAAAAGCATCCCGGCGCTTCGCACTCCGAAATCCTCAGATGCATACATCATGCGACGATACCTCCGGATAATCATGACGTTCGCCTCTTCGGCCTTCATCCACGCTGCAGGATCCTTCTATCTCTCTCGGGGATCAAATGCGCCATCTGACGGCAGCAATTTCCACTTCTTCATCGGACAGGCCATGTTCTTGTTGGTCGAGGACTTGGTGTGCTGGCTCCTGGGAATCAAGGATGACGGTAACCCTTCGTATTTGCGACGAGCTATCGGATATGTTGCAGTGCACAGCTACGGCCTGTACTCGATTCCCAATTTGAAAGTTATCCCACTTGCACGCGACTGCGTGTTTGAAGAAATGGGGCCTCCCTTGACTGCAGGTGTCAAGATGGTTGGCTTGGGAGCTCAAGGAGTGATGCGTAATCCTTTCGCATCCCTCATTGGGTCGCTGAACAATTGAGGCCTGTCTGGAGGTAAACGTACATGTACAGAGATATGGATGGAACGACGGAGCTAAGCAAAATCAGCTTTCAGCCTTCAAAACTATGTGCGTGATAAGACGCGGGCGTACGCAGGGGTTTGAAATCCTATCCTTAGGCAACAAAGTTTGTGTGACCAATTAGATTTTACCTTACAAACATCTATTTTTGTGTTAATGAGTGCTCACTGCGTAAGCCTCAACCCTTGACGTACTTGATATGTGAGTCGTGTTTATAAGCGAGTCGTGTTTTGGATTTTACCCGCAAAATCATTGAAAAAGCTACCCTAGTAATCTAAGTATTATTATATAAGGAACCTTTTTTTATAATTTTACTACTATATTCTACTTGGTTTCTAATACTAATGCTAGTAATATTATAAGATAAAAATAATTAAAAAAGCTATATTATAGAATTAAGTTAGATTTAGACGATTTAAGAGCCAAAATTTCTTGTTTTCATTCAAATAGTTATTTAAGACTATAAAAATTAGATTATAGTTTATTATAGTAACTAGATATTTCTATATTTAATATTTAAAATCAATATCTTAAGTGGTTATTAAGATTGCTAGGGTGTAACAAGAGCCTAGCTCCTGAAGGTACATAGGCGATTTCATGGGCGATTTCACATGGCGATTATTACTTGAGCCAGGCTCAAGATATCTGCACAGTCAGGGATAGTCAGCGATCAGTCAGCAGTTAGTTAGTGTACAGTTGGCATGTGAAGGCAAGAGCCAGGAGTAAGGATAAGTAAGGCCTATTGGCCCTACTTTGGGAAGGCAAGCTGGAGTTTATATATCACATAAGCGCATTAGTCCTACGGAACCTCTTTTCAACCACGATCAATACAATCACTATTGTCTCCCTTCCCCTATTGCTACTTCTCTGATATACTGTAATCCCTCCTGCTGCCCTCCAGCTACCTATAGCTGTTACATAGGGTAGCTTTTTCAATGATTTTGCGGGTAAAATCCAAACACGACTCGCTTATAAATACGACTCACTTATCAAGTATATTACTATCTCTTTTCGTTATATTTCTACTTGCCGAATTACATTTCGCCTTCTCCTTCTTACCTAAGTCCGTTCTCAATAGTGCCATATCATGCATGATGTGTGCAGGGTGGAATTTAAGGAGATGTCTGAATAGAGCTTAGTGACCTACGCATCGAAGCTGCATTTTGGAGCTTACTCCGGGCTAGTACAGTAAAACCTGCCTATAATGAATCTGGATATAACGAACGCTAACAAATCCCTCGATATAACGTACGAGACGAAAAGCTTTGCAGGGATAATTTGAATGAAGACAGGGATTCTATATAACGATCTCTGGATATAACGAATTTTTGGGCCCACGCCCATAGAGATTTTTCGGGTTCGTTATAACCAGGTTTTACTGTAGTATCAATAGTTACCGATCACTGCGCTGTCAATAGACACGACAGATAGAGTATGCAGGTAAGTCTTACAAGAGAATATAGCTTTCCCAAATATAGAGCTTCATTGACGGCTGACACCCAGTCGGCTGTAGTTATTAGCATCGCCTTTCTGAATGACACCTAGGGTGATTATCGAGCTATAAGGGGAGAAATAACAGTTAAGCCATGGGAAGATATTTTTAAGAATCATTGATAACTCGCTCCGATCTCGTTCCTACGAATACTTAAGATAATTTCTGCTTAGGAGTTTATCTAAATATTTAGTTTGAATTCGATCAAACTGTCCGCCTGATCAATTTTCAAGCAGCAAACACTCATCCTCTTTTCTATTACACCCATAACTTGAAGTAGCAGCCATGGTTGTCCCTAGAGGTTCAAGGCTCATCGACAGAGTGCACACTGTCCGCACAAGGCCCATGAAGGTCCTCGTGTTGGGCATGTCTCGCACCGGAACTTCATGCAAGAATGCCCACCCCATACAAGATTCGGAAGCCGTACTAACATACCACAGCCCTTAGAGATGCTCTCATTCAATTGGGTCTTCGTCCATTCCACTTCCGTGAGCTCATGATCGACTACAAGCGATATATTCCGCTATGGACTGAAGCCTTGGAGGCAAAGTACTTCGGCAAATCCGTGCCCTACGGTCGCGAAGAGTTCGATAAGCTGCTTGGAGATTTCGATGTGGGTCTATCTTTTGCTAATTCAACGAGAAGCTCTCATTGCTGACAATGCCCAGGCTGTCGAAGACAACCCCTGCGTCATGTTCGTCGACGAGCTTACAAAGGCATACCCTGAAGCCAAAGTAATCCTGACCAACCGCTCCGTCGACTCATGGTTGCCCTCCATGCAACGCACCGTCTTCCGCGTGCGCCAATCCAAGCTCTACCGACTCCTCTATTGGCTGCACCCCATTTCGCGTGCCTGGTTCCCCTTCTCCACCCTCATCTCTAAGATCTGGTACAACAACGAATACGACGGCGTGCGAGCCCGTCAAGTCTTCCTCGACCACTATGAGCACATCCGTCAGGCCGTGCCCAAGGACAACTTGCTCGAGTTCCATTTTGGCGATGGCTATGAGAAGCTCTGCACATTCCTCGACATCCCAATACCGGATGAGCCCTATCCCCACTCCAATGACTCGGATGTCTTCCAAGCTAGACACGCCTTCGCGAAGAAAGAACTCGTCCTCACTTTCTTCAAGATTATCCTCACTATCGTCATCGCCGCTGGCGTGGTAGTCGCATCTCGCTATCTCTATGCTCAAGATCCTACTCTGTTCTGGATGTACGCTGGTCTCAGTAGGTTCCCCTTCCCGCCACGCCCCATTCTGATATGAAACGACTATCACTCTCTTTACTACTTATCGCAATGCTAATAAATAAAAATAGTGACCGCCATGGCCGCTGCCGCATTCTGTTTCATGTCTGCTTTCAACGGTTCCGCGGACGTCGAAAAGCTACTGTACCGCATCATTGAGACGAAGACGAAGGAGAAGCAGGAGGCCAAGAAGAGGAGGGAGAAGGCGGCTGAGAAGAGCGAGGGTCACGCACTGGTAGATATCATTCAGAAGGGCCTGACAAACTAAGATGTTGCCTGACTTTGATCCTTTGATGTATTTGTTGTTGCAGGGTTTGAATGACGGGTATGAGATGCTGGGCATTGCAAAATTTTCTTTGAAAATGAAAAAACTAAATCGCTGCTAGGGATGATATTGTCCATGAGCAATGTATATGTTGTCGATACCTATAGTGTTGTTGCTTCGTTGCCAGAATTATTGGACGTAGAGCAAGGACTAACGGAACGAGTATTTGACGCTTCCAAGCTTTAAATATTTCAAGAGCATGGGTGGGTAGGTTTCGAAGGACAAGCTAAACTAAGCACGCTCTCGGCCAAATAATTACTCAGTTCGTCGATGATATCCGTCTTCTGATAGCCAAGCCTCCCCGCGACGGCAAGCAGCTTTACTAGTTCTTTTCCACTGATTTTTTGGAGTCGCAGTCTGACGGCGAGATCTAGAAACTGGTCGCTTGCAGACTCAAGGATCTCCCTGCCATAATCTCGAGGATTGAACGCACGAGAGATGAGCCGCTTGAAGCCTCTCCAATTGAAGAAGTAGCATCTTGTGAGATGACGATGTCGCTAGAGGAACGTGGCCGTAGAGACTTTAGAGAAGGGTTGACGAGACTCTTGCCTGTTGGCATCGTGGTGTGGGGGGAAATTATCTCGATAAGTCTGTGACAAGGCCTTTATTTCGAAGTCGTTGTCCGTAGCGTCGAAGAGGTTGGGAATTATCGAGACGCAGATGAGGCCGGAATGACCATATTTAACGAATTGGCGTAACGTAAGTCGTGGCGTAATGATCCTAAAGTACCTTTGTATACAAATTTATATATAAAGGCACTTAATCCGCTGATTTTTTTAAACTAGAATAACTTATATAATAACAAGAGAGCTTAGTCGTCCTATATTTAAGTTGCTTATATAGTTAGGTCTTATATTTAAACTCTTTTATTAAACTTAAAAGCATTATTAAAAAATTATAGCTTACTATATAATCTCGAATTTTGTAATGATTAAGAAGCCAAGGGTTAGTATCATATACAGACATCTCACAGGCTAGCGATATAATTACTATGGGTGTGACGGCTGCACGCAGATAAGACCCGAAGGAATGGCGTGAACGCGCGTTTGATTGAAAATCTAAAGCTAAGGAGAAAAGGAGAGCTCTGGGGGGGAGCTCAAGCTAACAAGGGGCTAGCTGCGTGATATCTCAGGGTCTCCCGGGATCACGTGCGGGGTTCTTACAATTGTAAGAACCTCGCCTAGATCACGTGCCAAGTCGCCCATGGCAAACCGCCCATGGTCACGTGCGAGAACTTGGTTGTCGCCGTGACAATGGGGGTCTGTATATATATATATATAACTCTTTATCTAAAGAACTTTCTTCTTCAGTTATTAGTCTTTGTATCCATTCGCCCCTTTGCCAGGGACTTACTGAATATACGCTTGCTGTTCTCTCTTAGTATATCGTGGTTACCTCAGTATGTAAGTTTGTATCAGTGCTTTACAAGAGTTAACAGTACATTACCTCGGGTACTTGATCTAAATCCGTGTGTAAACCCATCGTCCGAGTCACACGTGCCTTAAAGTAGATCTGTCATCAATAACAGAATAAGGCAGTGAGGATGAAGGGGTGGCGAGAGTAGTTGACTAAAAGGGAGTTTTAACTGATTGTAACCTTAAGAAACAATGGTGGGGTTCCTCAGGCCAAAATCAGACAGCAATCTGCAGGGGTCCACTTGTCCAAAGTGGCTCATGTAACTTTTTTGTACGATTTGTTTATGCGATACTTGCGATCGCAGGATTGACCTATATGATATCAGGAAATCTAGAATCCTAGTACAATGTGTACTAGTACAAACCTTTTTCTTCTAACTTAGAATTTTGGAATCTACTTGTACAAACCCCGCCCCTCGCCCCAATTCCCAACGACCTTTGGCGAAAGCGAAAAATTTGCCTATCCATTTTGAGCCTCCTTTGAATATCTGGTATTTCTTTCAAAAAGAATGAAGGACTTTCAAAAAAGCCTTAGGAGTGTTCTAAACTAACTTGATTGTACTTTGCATAGCGTTCTGTTATACCAAAAGCTTTCGTTTTATTGTCTTATTTTGATGTTCTTGCCACTGACGTGCTGTTGCCTAATGCAGGAAGAAGAGTCATTAGCGCCACTTGATCAGATAAGGCGCTGCAACGACCAGCTCATCTCGTGTCATATTAATATATCTTTTTGAGAACCACTCAAGACCTCCATCCTCATTGATTTTGTTTAGATACTCACCGCGAATGTGATACGCGAAATGATCAAAAAAATTAATACCTCGCGGTTTTACTATGAGTGGAAAGGTCATACGATTTCCGATATCTCTGCTTTCCGCTCAACTACCCTTTCACTAAGACCAAGCAAACCTATCATATATTTGGCCGGCGACTCTTCCTTCGACAACAAATATTGGGTACCATCGAGTGGCCCAGGTGGTGAATCTCTACTTGTGGATGTACCCGAAATATATCGCGCTGCTCTTGATCGTCCTTATCCGAAGCCTGATATTGCCTTTTGGCTAAATCATTTGCTGAGCGACCGCGCAACCGCACTCAACTTGGCAGTTGAAGAGTCTACCCTACGGGAACGAGATAGCGACCTACTGGATCATGATAAATTCATCAGAGACAATATCCGCGCTGAAGATATCCTCATTGTCTCCGTGGGCGCCAATGACATTGCATTGAAGCCAACATTTGCAACGGTGCGCCACATGCTACAGCTTGCCTGGTTGACTCCACGTCACTCTCTTCAGCAAGGAACCGCGTGGTCTCTAAGCCACTTCACGAATATGTTTAAGGATCACGTTCAAGCGTATGTTTCTCGACTAGTTGAGAAGCACAAACCTCGAGCAGTTATTGTCTGCATGATATACTATCCCCTCGAAGCGAATATATCGAAACAAAAAAGCTGGGCAGATCTGCCATTAACGCTCTTGGGATATAACAGATTTCCTGGACAATTACAGACTGCTATCATGAAATTGTATGAACTCGCGACGAAGCAGATCCAGATTGCAGGAACTGATGTTGTACCATGTGCACTTTTCGAGGTTATGGATGGAAAAAATAAAGATGACTATACAGCCAGGGTGGAGCCAAGTGCAGAAGGGGGACGTAAGATAGCATTGAAGTTGAAGGAGATCATAGACTCGTTGGTTACTGTAGCAGAGCAACAAGATTGAAGTAAGCCTCGGGCCAATACATATAGCATTAGTAGTTCTAGCTTCACAACACCCTGAACTACTTGAGATTTCCTTCTGTCTCCTCTGAGGTCTATACCTGTCCTTCCATGGCGTCCATTGCAATGGCTGGGCAAATAAATCGTACTGAATTAAGATTGTAGCGAACTATCAAGGGTATAGGCTAGCCTGGGATAAGCATGATCTTATCACCAACCCGAGCTTTTTTAGAACCAGTTCCCAGGTTAATTCTTGCCCTAAATGGAATGCGTAGTCTCCCAACTATGCATATAATAACCAAACTCAAAAACGGCAATTCTTCGGACACCAGAGTGAGGTGGTTTGTAGATGTCACGGGCTCGCTCTGCACACCCAACGAAGTTGCTTGGAGGGAGTTCGTCTAGTCGAGAATGCTAAGCTAAGGAGAAAAGAGGTACCAAAGGGAAACCCCTTTAAATACAATACTTCCCTTACATTAGCGCAAGCATACAACAATCCTCCCATAAATTCTTTAGCGATATGAATAGGGGTGGCGTTTGGCTGCGTACTCTAGCAACTGGAACTACGACTCAATTGCCTGATGAGAGATTTTTGGACGCGGAATCATATAATGCAACACGTGGCCATTCATGACCCAAATCAGCGAGAAGCGCCACAATAGCTGTATTTATATTACATAGCATTAAAAAGGGTACAAGGGATTGAAAACAACGTCCTAAAGTATAACATAAGCAATATCCCTATATAGCGGTATTTTATAAACAAATAGGTAGATGAGGACGACTTTTTAGGGGAGAGGGCCCTTTCGTGGCGCTTCGGTTAAAAGTTGAACATTTCTAGTAAAATAGGTTAGCAGACCTGAGCCAGAGCTAACCCATGACCAAGCTAGCCTGAGTAAAGGCGGCGTGGGTTCATGTGAGTATAAGAGCTGGAAGGTCTCGAGATTCCGATGGTATAACAGCTGGTATAAAATGTTAGTTGCAACTGTGTTGTGGACGATCGGGGAAGAGATAGTTGGAGAAGAGGTAATGGCCGTGGAGGGGCAAACCAGGCTGAACGTCAACTTCAAGGATGATAGATGACTTGTAGGCGGGATGAGCGCATGCGTTTGATGATTTTGCGGAAGCTCAGTGGAGCAGTATTATAATCGCATCTTGGTGCGACTTGTGAAGACGCTTCGGCTGAGTAAGAGGCATTACGATCTTTCATTTCATGTAGCTTGCGGAGTTGAGGTTGGGGGGCGGGCCGGGCCGGAATTGTACGATAGCAAGCTGCATCTCAAAAGTACTTTTTCGGAAATACGCAGTACAGTATCTGAAACTAGGAAGAGAGTTCAATTCTCTGTGCTAGAACATTCACGCTAGTAAGATTGCAAGCGGCTCAGGGAAAGTACCGTAACAAGAACACGCACCGCACATATCCCTTTTGGACTGAAAGACCTATCTCAAAAGGACGGTCGTCATGCTATAAGAGGAGCCGATGGGGCTCCAGGTCTCTGAAGAGTTGGTCCAAGCTCACCGATGATCTCACGCTCGCAGAAATTACCCGTGATTGGCTGGGAGTGCGAGCTAGCCAATCAACTGCTTGCGCACTGTGCCGCGTACAGGTGGAGCACCCTAACCCACCCATAAGGCTCAAATTCCGCCTTGATCAGTTGGGAGCTTTTCTCAACTCTGTTCATCAGCCTTATCGTATTCGACGTTCGAGATGGATTACAGTACGGAGAAAACAGAGAGAATAGCTCGACGAGCAGGCCATCATAAGGTTAGAACTGGCTGCAAAACTTGCAAGTTGTACACCCCTTTCTTGATTCTTTCCCAAAGCCTTTGTTCCCTTGTTTATCGACCCACTGACCTCTATTCCACCCAGACAGCGGCGAGTCAAATGCGATGAATTAAAACCAAAATGCCAACGCTGCACCGCTTTTGGAGTTGACTGCGATGGATACGCACAGACCATAGTTCCTGCTAAACCAGCTGCGCCGAAACGCATCATCCCAAGACTATGTCTCCTCCCCCAACAACCATCGATCTATCGGACGCCTTCTCGGTCGCTATTCAAAACACAGCAGGAGTACCGCTATTTCCAGCTATTCTGCTCGCAGACAGCCCGCACACTGGCAGGGTACTTCTCCCCGAAATTCTGGCAAACCCTCGTACTCCAAGCCTGCGAAACGGATGCCCCAATTCGCCATACTGCCGTCGCGCTAGGAGCCTTGAACTTCAACCCTTCTCAATCTAACAAGCGCAACTTAACTAAACAACACCAATTCGCCTTGAAGGAGTACAGCAAAGCAATCCTGCAAATACGACAACGAGTCGCAGGAGGAAAAGTAGGAGCGAGTGGGAGCTGGGGGCACCAGAATTTACGCCTTACGCTGATTGCGTGTTTGTTATTCGCTTGTTTCGAAGCCTTCCATGGATTCTTGGATGCTGCCATTGCGCAGGTTCACGCCGGAGTGAGGATGATTGGGGAGTGGCTGACGGCGCTGAACGCTAACCACTGTTTTGACGAGAATAAAATGACCTCCATCACCTCCCCGAGACCAGGCATCATTGAAGACGACCTCGTGCAGATCTTTGCGAGACTGGATTTGGAATCTTTGTCATCGGGACAGAACTCGAGTACAGAATCGCAACACTACCAGAGGTTCTTTGGGCAGCATTCCATGGATACTATGCCTGCGCAGTTCGCGGATCTGACGGAAGCAAGAGCATACCTGGAGCTAGTGGGGCGGAGAGCGCTGCATTGGATGCCATGGATCGAGGTGAAGCCAGGGCCAAATCTCACACTGTGTTTCCATCACGTCGAGGAAGCCGGAAACTGCGATAAAGACATGGAAGAGGAGAAGAACAAGGTGTTGGCGGAAGGTACAAAATGGGCCCATGCCTTTCAGCCATTATGGATACATTCCCGCCGCGAGGAAGGAAAGGCTATATTTATGGGAGCAACAGTACTGAAACTACAAGGCCTAGTGGCTCATGTTTGTAAAAGCAGTGTGGCATGCTCGAGCGACTTTCTACACGAGACTTTGACTGGACAGTTGAGGGAAATCGTTAATCTGTCTAAGATTTTAATCGATTTCACCGAAGCTCGAAGTTCATGCAGGTTTAGTCTTGATGTCCACGTCATTTTCCCGCTTGCAGTTGTCGGCCTGAGATTTAGGCACCGGGCTTTGAGGCGGGAGGCGACATCCTTGTTATTGAACCGACGTTGGAGAGAAGGAATTTGGGATTCGTGGGTAGTCGGGAGAGCAGTGGAATGGGTTGCTGACATAGAGGATGAGGGGCTCACAGATGGAGAACACTATGAACATGTCCCAAAAGAGAATGTTGCCCGGAAGGTTCGGATGCAGCATGATGTTGCAGGACAAAAGACCATAGTATCCTGTCTACAGCCGCTGAAAGGCAAGGAAGCTGAGTTTATTCCGAGACATGTTGTAATTCCTTGGTTATAGATAGAAATGAAGCAATGAGAAAGTTCCCTTCTTGATATTCCTGGTTTTGATTCCATTATAAAGACGGGGTCGAAGCCTGCCCTTGACACAGTGAATTATCACTTCCCTGGAATTAAGCCTTCATGACTTAGAATAAGCAAACTTTTCTTGCAAACACAAAAATTACCTTATGGTTCAAGTAGAATACCAACTACCCTTTCAGTAAAGGTACCGGAGGAAATTACGAAGGCCCAAAGATGGGACCGGAGAGCCCATCAGAGTTTCCCTAGAAGGCGATGAACAGCGGAGCTAGAGAGAGTGTTTCTAGCTGAGATGTATAGGTTGCCCCGTGGGTTCTATGATTTTTTGAATTTTTTTAGGTTTTATTTTTATTATTTCATTTTGCCAATTCCCTCGAGTGTGTGGCGAACTTTTTAGCCAGACCCAGGGCAAGACCACCAAATCCCCAACAGGCCAAGAAGGCCGCTTTGCAGCCAGGCATCTAAGACCTCCTCAACAGTACAATGCTTTTCCTGCATACTGGTACTAACTTACTATTCAACTCAATGAATTGTTTATCACCTGCCTCCTTGAAGTGTCGGCGAAATATGTGACCGACAGGCTCTGCCGCTTGAGTGAATCGACGGTTGCCCGACCAGTCCACGCCTCAACCTTCCTATCTCGATATGAAATCAAATAAGAAATTTCTGAGCAAATAGTACATAAAATAATGTTAGTCTAATCTCTAAAACCATCTTTAAAATTACGGAGCTGGAGGGGTACAGGACGTCCCCGAGGAAGGTATCTTAGAGTTGGTCTACATGATCTCATCATTCTAGAAGGCGATAAAGATGAACCGCGGAGCTAGATTGTGTGCCTAGTTGCCATGCGTGTAGCTCCTCGATGGCTTCCAATCTTTTCAGTCTACAAGTTGATTTTTCTACATTTTTGACATAGTCGTACAGTATGCCGATTATCTGCCTGGCGAGACCTTTCCACGGGCTAAGCGAGACATTCCAGTCACCACAAGAGTAGTGGGAAAGTGCGGCTGCGCATTGGCCTTGGAACGGTGCTTCTGGATGTCATAACTCCCTACAAATAAAACTCGAAATTACGTGAATATCGCTTAGAAAGTTGCAAAACAGTGTGAATTCAGGGGTTTGACATCGCCGTGCTCAGATGTCAAGATCTCATGTTTCTCATCCGGAAGCATCTAAGGGAAACCACGAACACCGAAATCAATTATATAGCTGAAGTTAAGAAGTTAAAGGCGGAGCACTCTGCTATAGTGAAGTGGCCGGGCTACTGCAAGAGGAGCCTATAGAGGTTTGAAGGGTCCGCTTGACCACCCCAGCGGATACTTTCACTACCCCCTCGATGCATTTTCCGTCATCTCTCAAGAACACTAAAACCGACAATTGAAACGACGACGGTAAGGTCCGGATAGTCTCCTGACTCTCCTTCAAGCACTCTACAATATTCCAATGGCAGCTGGACTTGCCTTGCCTCGCCGTTGCTGATCACTCAGAGCCTTCCTTCCTGGTTTTCACCTCCCCTCATAAGTTCATCCATTCTATTGGCTGCTTTCCGTCAAGAATAGACCGAGCCTTGACCACAAAATCCTCGCCTTTATATGTCGTTTCTTCCACAACATGGCAGAAATTTAGTGAATGTCAAATGTATACCCAGGACATAAGTGCGAGTACAAATATTTAGTGCAAAGCAACAAAAACTGCCACATCCCAGCAATCATTCACAAGAACCAGGATAACGAAATCGAAACCCCAAATAAACCTTGAAAGAAACAACCCACATTTTCCCTCCATTCCCATCACTTATTTCTTCGCTGGACGCCTCGTAGCCCTCTTCAACGGGGTCCTCGTCGCCGTCGCCGACACTACCATGATTTCCTCCTTATCTGTCTTTGCTTTCTGTCGTCCGACCTTCTTCGTCGGCGTCGCACTCATACTCTTACTCGCTCTTGTCATAGGCCGCTCCACCGTAGCACTCTCCTCCGCCTTCTTCTGCTTCTTCACTGGAGATTGATTTGGCGCTTTCCGCGGGGTTTTCCTAGTAGCAACAATCTCCTCCTCAACTCAGCTTGCTTGCGTTTCTTGCTTGCAACTGGAGCAGCTTTGGCGGGAGTCTTTGCTGGACGGCCCTTTTTCCTCGGTGGCGTAGGAGGGGTGTCATCACCAGTGAAAGACGTAGAGTCATTGACACCAAGGTCTTTGTACCCCTGTTTGCCGACAGAGGGACGTTTGTTGCGCGCTGCGAGCAGTCTCGCTCTCTCTATCGCGGCGGCACCTCTTCGGGTGATGGCTGAGTCGATGCCGTCAAACATCTCCTTTTTCATGTTTTCCAAGGCGGTATCATCATCGTCGTCAGAATCTGCTATTGTCGGTGGATGATGACCTGGAACAGCTGCGGGCTTTGCAGGCTTTGGTGGAGGTACCTTTTTCGCCGGAGGTGGATGGTGATGTTGATAACGATGGACTGGGGCTGGGGCAGGAGTTGTTGATGTTGCAGTGGTTTCCTTCGACGATGCGACTTTTACGGCCTTCTTTGGGGCTGCCGGTCCCGGTGCTGTGTCCAAATGCTCGCGTCCGTCGTCAATGAAAGCCACATTGGAAGTGAGTTGAGGTTGAGCGGCATGAATCTTTGCTCTCAACTTTTTGAACTCCTCGCCCATGGACGAAACTGTGTTCCTGACCACAGTTTGCTCGTTATCTGAGAGCTTATGCATGTAATGGACGGTGAGATCGAATCTGCCATCCTTGGGGTTCAGGTGGTGGATACATATATCGCCGTTGGCTTTTTCCAGGGGGCAGTTGAAGGGTGTTCCTCTATTGGCGTGCTCTTTGACATAGATGCTTGACGAGGTTTTGTTTAGTCATCTTCGTAATGGGCACTGCACATAGCGGAAATGAACAGCTAGACACGTCGCTGTCATCGTTGGTACCACCGGCTTGAGCTTGCATCACGTTGTCAACCTGCAGAGTCAAAGTATTGTACGTAGCTATCTTTTTATCGATATCTTTCTCTCTCTTGTTCAACATCGCTTCGCGGGAATTTTGGTCTTGGTCTCTTCTTTCGATGAATGATATGCGGGAACTGAGTCGGGCATCCATTTGTCGGGCATGGTCTTGGCGCTGCTTGAGTTCTGTAGATTCGTTCATGCTCAAATTCTGACACTTGTTTGAGGGACTTGGGGAATGGACTCGTACCTATAAGTCTAGATCGCTCGGATGGCACTGCAGGCTCGACTCTGCACAAGTCTGCTGATGGTGAGACCGTCCAATGTCATCCAAAGACATAGGTTCAGTCCTGAACTTCTCACAGAACCTTTTGACGCCACTAAGCGGCATGCAATGCGAAACGTGCTTATCAATCGTGGCTCTGTCCCAGTGATGAGCAGTCATGTCCAATCCGCACTTCGCGCAGAATCTTCCAGTAGGACTCTCTCGACAATGCTTTTGATGTTTCAAAAATTCTTCTGTTGTATCACGAATGTGATCTTCGCCACAGTACTTGCAAAACACCGGTTCTGGTTCCCCAGCCTGCCTGTCCTCAGCGAGGCGACATTTGTGATGATGATGACAAAGTTTCTCTGTGATGCAGTCTTTCTGTCAAGGCCACATCGATCGCAGTATTGAACTTGACGAGGAGCGTGCTCCAAGCAGTGGTGAATAACTTTTTCTGGCTTCATCTTGGAGAGGTCCTTGTCATATACCGGGCAGTGCTGGTTTTGGTAGAAATGCTTAATCTTGGCACTTTCAGTGTTATATTGGTGTGTTGCAAATGAATCTTCTTCTCATTGTTCGTCATACATGCCCACTGAGGATCGCCGCAACAAGGACACTGGCCGGCTTCTTCTAGCTGCTTTTGATATTGCTTGACGTAATCTCGTATCTTGTCCTTCTCATAGGTTTCGAACTCCTCAGTGCAGATAGGGCAGACAAAAATTCGATCTAATACCTGATTTCAGAGTTTTTGATTCTCATCCTGCAAGTTCTTGATATCCGTGAGACGCTGGGAATAGATCGTCGGCATGGAGGATCCAACTCTCATTTGGAGTTCCCGACTTGGACCGAAGAGAGGTGAAACAGGCATTCTTCCCGGCTCAACGACGGACCGGTCCTTGATCCATGACTTTCGCTGAAGTCTGTCCTAGAAATGCTTCTCGGTCATTCAGTCAGCCCACTTTTGCGGCTTAGGCTTGCCAACTTCTGCCGCTACAATCCTTTCTTTGTTCCATCTGGCGGGTACCTCAGGAGTTAGTGGATTTCTCATGCCAGTCTTTGTGGCAGTGTTCGTTCCCGGAGCTGTTAGCCATGGTCGCCTCAGGAGTAGGTTTTGGAGAGGGAGGGGCAGGTGCAGGTGCCACAATCGGATGTGAGCATCTTTTTGATCAGAAACTGTAACAGACTGTATTAGAATTGAATAAATTTGTGGGAGTTATCGTAGGGAAAGGGGGGGGGGAAGCGCCTACCATAAGGAATTTCTGCGCTCTTCCTAATAAAGAGCTTCTCGCTGTGTAGCCAATCATAGACGTGCATTCGCCATTCATCTTCGGTGGTGTCCTTTGTAACCACAAATTTTCGGTGGTCGCTTTCGCTCTGGGCATTGACTGGAATAAAGGATTCTAAATCTTTTGGGTCGGCCGAAAGCTTGGTTACGCTTCTTCGAAAGCTTCCTAGTGTTTGGTGATGGGGTATTCCAGCCCACTGAACTTCCTTTACCAGCGGATAATCCCACAAAGGCTGGAGCGTGAAATGATCCAACTCAGGGCGTCATCAGCAACAGTTGGTGCGACCTTCCCGGCCTTCAAAAAATTTCCCAAGGGTGCCAAATTGCCGTCTCTTTCAGCTTGAGTTTAATGACCTGGGATCCCTCGTTTCGTTTCCGTTCTTCTGCATTATGCCAGACCCTGACTGCCTCCGGACAGTTAGTTTATCAAGCCAGTAATCCGACATAGCGCTTATTTTATCGTAGGTACGTTCAGGATCGGTAATGCTGCTCTTTGCCTCATGGTAGGAGCCCGTCAGATGAGAACCTATTTCACCTTCCGCAAATTCCTCGGGCCCTGCGAATATCAACTTTGAGGTCTATCGCATCTAGTGTGTCGTTTCGGTCCTGTCTCCTGTCAGTGACAACTCATATGGTAAGTTGATGGTTGAGACTCACTCTAGAGCATGGGATAACCATGACTTCTGCCTTCCCTATACTTATCGAGAAATTCCAACGGCTTTTCGGCAAATATGACTCTTTGCACCCTTGGTGCTTCCTGAGGATCATCTGGGTCACAGGTCTTATCACCTTCTTCGCTGAGATATCATAACGTTGTTCATTGCCATGAATACGATTGGGAGGCCGAAATACAACATCGCCAATTTGGTCGCGAGATTGTCTTGTACTCCACGGAACCTTCCTGTCGGACCAAAGCTTCTTTGTATTCCCTGGTATATTCCTACTGGATTTTCAAGAGAATACCACCATCACCGTCTGGTGAGAAGAGGTGCAACTTTTGTGCTGGGGTAAAGTTCTCATCGAAGATCCCGATGGGAGTTTGTTGGGATGTTTCAGCGCTTCAACGAACGAACTGCGTTTGTCAATCCAAGCTTGGTCCTGCTGGTTGATGGTCATATTGAAATTGAGATTTGCAAACTTAGCCTCCTCCTTTGCTTGGCTTCTTATTGTAGCGGCCTCATCCGCAACCTTGGAAGTATATGCTTGAGCTCCTGAGGATCAGTCGGTGCTTGTCCCGCTTCTGCTACGGCCTGGGTGACAATTGCCTTTGTTTGTTCTACGGTTTCTATCTCTGTCGGTGGTTGGTTTATTACTGATAGTTGACCTGACGCTTCTTCCTCTGCAGGAGTTCCCTTGTCGCTGGACGATGATGAGCCAGCTAAATCTGTGATATGTCCTAGAGCCCGTCCTATGAAGCCTTTCTTCGGAGGTTTCTTTTCGTCGTCAGAATTCTACTCGACTCGCCGTTTCGTGTCGTGAGGATTGGATCCCGCCGCATCCCCAGGAGGTACCGCCATGATCCATCCAGAAATAATATTGATGCAATATGTCGGCTTCGACGAAAATTGGAAGACAAATATCAGAGAAAAGGAAACATTCGCGCTACATTGGGTTGGAAGAGTGGACAACGGGATTGAAATGCATTCCTTGTTCACTGAAAATCAAAGCTTCCCACCTTCCTAATCCATTTTTGAACGTTCAGAAAACTGCTGAAACCGACCAATTTATTCGGCTCATTGTAAAGAACAAAGAACGCAAAGCGCATTGATGGAGCTCACTGTAGTCATCGTCCGTGCCGTTTTCATCTGGCTGTCGTCGGTCGCGTACCCAAGGGTTGGCTTTATTCCACACGCCAGCCGCTGGTGCACGAGTGATTGTAACCTTCCCGCATTTATCTCATGGCACTTGCAATGAAGTAACGAATCTCAAGAGCATTCGATGCATCCGGCACGTGAGTTGACGTGAGTTGGGTGATGGATGAAAGAAAGGGAGTCAACCCAGCCCCGAAGGAAACACAAAAGCGGCCTCCGCAGCCTGAACCGCGCCGTTTGAGTCTTTCGGGATGACACATGCGTGCATCAAAAACTACGCACAGCAACGGAAGGGGAGAGTTACAATAGGACAGACGATACTTGGGATTTGCCAGCGGTAAGCAAAGCTTTCGGAAATTTGAGCCAGAAGATGCCTGCTTGGAAGAAAAGTTCTGGGTGTTACAGTCACGTGTATCCTTGCAGGGAAACTTGCTCGGAACTGAGGACAAATCCGCCAGTGACAGCCTAAGGTTAAATTTACAGCGCCTGCCCATCTGACAAAATCTGACAACATGGCCCACAGCCGCCAAGGACAACCAGACGGACTTTATCTTTCTCTCCATTCCGTGCTTGTTCGACTTTTCGCGTCTTTCCCTCAATGGTCGTTGCTCGCTAAGTGGGGAATGTCATTCCACGGATTGCAGCAGGAAGCAGGATGGCTCTGCCTCAGTATGCTTCTCTCTACGGACGTACAGTGTATGCGATCCCGTGGCTTCAATTGCGCGATGAAAGACAGGATTTCTGATGAAGATCCTGGATGTTTGGAGAGGCAGGGAGATGGTATAAGAAGGTATTCAAGACCGCCTCTTGGACATCATTCTCAGCATTATCTCCACATCTCTCTTGCTTCAGATACCAAGACACCAATTCGAAGTTCTTTATTCCTTTCTATCACATATATTCTTCCCCATAATATCAAACGATTCTGACCCCTTCATCAACTCATAACCATGCGTCCCTCAACTTTCCTTGTAGCCCTCTCAGCAGGCGCCCTCGCCACTGCCTCCAGAGGCCAAAATAACTGCAATGGTGAAATCCACGACAAGTAATTCCCCTTTCTCCAGAACACGACACGAAACTAACCTCAACTTCAGCATCTGCTGCGTAAATGGCGAGTGGGCCGGCCAAGCGATCTCCTCAGCAGTCACTAGCGTCGCCAGTAATGGAGTCTCCTACTACAGCGCACACTCAACTGCCATCCAAGCCGGTCTCAGTACGGCGGCCTCGAAGGTCTCTACATTTGTAAGTGGCCACTCGGCCTCTCTACAAACCTTCGTATCCCAGAACTCCGCATCGATAGAAAGTGACGTCTCGAGCGTCAAGACCAGGGTCGCTTCCTTCGAATCGTCTGTTTTCGGCAAGCGATCCGTCAGTGTTGTCTCCCAGGGATCGAGTCGAACGCTCACCATGCCGACCGGCACATCAACCTCCACGTCAACTGCTGGTGCGGCGATGGTCACACGAGGCCCGATGTTGGCTGTCGGCGGTGCCGCTATTGCATTTGCATTTGCTGCCATGTAAGTGCTGTTGGGCTTGGGGCGATGACTGGATTTGGCGTCAAGAAAGAATTTTGCATTTTGGAAAGTACTGGTTTGCCGGTATGGGCACGGAGTACAGGAAATCGAGCACAACAAGTGTATTGAAATGGAGTTGAAAATTGGATTCAAAGTAACTCTAGACATGAATATATCCTTTGGTTCATATTTATATCTCTTGCTGTAGTGGAAGTGGTGGCTCGTCAACGGTCAGCCCCTTCAATGATCCTCTACTCCAAGTCCATAAAAGGTCTGAGGGAATTTTCAGCTCTTCGTGTGCGTCCGACTTGATCGTATACCACCCTGATCCTAGTGCGCCGTCCTTAACGGGACTTCCCAGGGCAATTAGATTCTCGTAAGAGTTCCAAACAGTCTGCACGTTGTGCTCATTCACCTGATTCGCAATGTCCCATTGCTGTCGTACTCCAATCAACCCACTCGTTGTCTCCAGCGTATTCACACTCTCAGAAAATGATCTCTTCAACACTGGGATGGCAGAGCATGTGGGCAATAGGGGAATACGTTATTTGGTTGAACCTGCGGTATTAAGTATAGCTTGTATTGGCTTCTTCCTGTAGGATAAAGAAGCCGTACCCCGCCTTAATTTTTACGCTCCTTAGATGGGTAGCTAGTCAAGAATTCTATGATATTTCGCTCCGAAACCGTCCCAACCGACAACACAGATGGATTTCAGTACGGCCGCTGTACGTGTCCGTAAGATATCACCGTACATTCATAGACCTGCCAACACTAGCTTCCTCGTCCGACTCGGCGTCGCTGCTGCTAAGCTCGTCATCACTGAAACGTCCCCATGGCTCCCCTTTGCATCTTGACCTGGTTCTGGAGATATTTCTCGCTACAGCTGCGCGTTGTCATCGTCATCGTCGTCGTCGCTATCACTGTCGCCGCTCACCTCTTGCTTTTCGTCCTCCTGCCCCTGGTCCTCCTTATCAGTATCAAGTGGGGGGCGAATTGGTTCATGTTCGTCTGTTGCGCTTCGATTAGTCTGAAGGTGGTCCACTTGACTGAGCTACAGTAGACCCTCTATATAAGAATACTCTAAGTAAGAATACCTGACTAATAAGAATCGATTCTTGGGTCCCCTTTTTTTTTGGCTGGGCCAATAAGAATACCTGGCTAAAAGAATATTCTTAGAAAATCAGGGTCCCGATTCCAGAATCGCACTTAATTTTACCTTGATATTCTTATAATTCTACTACCACAATCACGAATACTATTAGAATGGAGGAGAAAAAGCGCTATAAAGCTCTTACTAATGCTAATCAACTAATTATTCGAAAGCGCAATCAAATACATCCTCTAGGGCAACAGCAAGACCTTGTCGATTAGGTTATTACTACTACCGGACACCTACTTAATCAAAGCCAGATCTCGAAGATCCTTAGCTCAAAATACAATTACCTTAATGGCGTATACACAAGAAGAGAAGAAGCAGATATTTTTACGACTGTGGTAGAGCATTATCGTATTAATAAGCTGGGCAAGGAGGACGAATTGAGCGATGAGGAGGTTGAGCAAATAGATGAGACTATAGCTTTGAGAACAATAAAGACAATGAGGTTGTAGAGCTATAAAGGGAGACTAATCGAGATATAAAGGTTCTTGATCGTATAGAGAGAGAGGTTGTACGATATAAGAGCTCTATAGCTCATTAGACGACGATTCTGCGATTTTTTAGACTAAATTGATCGATTCCCTTCAAGTAAGAATACCTCTTCTATAAGAATACAATTCTTGGTCCCGATGATATTCTTATATAGAGGGTCTACTGTAGTTCAATGGCGACAATTAGGGCTCCGATTTGAATTTGAATACATGAATAATTCATGAATTAAATAAATATTAATTGTATTTGAATCATTCAAGTATAATTCATGAATAACCCTAAATATTTTGTGAATTGGGGGGTGTCATTCATGAATTTAAGGAATTATATCACGTGCCTAGGCTTGCCCTAATCACTAAGATTTACTAGCCTTAAAATACCTTTTTAAGGAGTTTTTATATGAAAATAATAACTTTTTAAACCAATTATATTATTATACGGGATTCTAGTGTTGGGGTTGCTAGATCCCCCTCCGGGAGGAGGAGGTTTGGACGCTGTTCTAAGCAGCTATTGTCAGATTTATTGCTTAGTGGGTAGGGTAGGGTCACGTGGACACTAGTGACAGAGCTTCGTAGAAGTGATTCGTCAGATGAACTTGACTTAATTCTTATTCCAGTCCTACTATCTCGTAGCTCTGTGTTTCTCTGTCCCCGTTGTTAATTCACTTTCTGCTTTCCTCCCCCTGTTCCGCCCGGGGCGGAAGGAAGGCCCCTCCATTTGGTCGGTCACATAACACTGCCCATCGTTCGTCCTCATCTGTATACCCTCCCTATCACCATCTTCTTACCTCTCAACCCAGCACCTCGCTCGACAACCTTCTGCTCTGCAACACCCTGCCCTAGTGCTATAAGCCAGCTGTTTAGTGAGGAGGCTATAGTGGTGACCTTGTTAGAGTGACCCTTAAGCATGCTTTAAAGAGCGCTAATCCAGGTGTTTTAGAGTCGGACTGTTATCTTATAAGATGCTAATGCTATAAGCTGGCTATCTAGTGAGAAGGCAATTGCAGTAACAATCGACCAGAACCTATGGTGCCAACCCCGTTGGACAACCCACGCAAACATGGTCGCACCTACGCACAAGCTTCGGTGACGTGGATCAGAGGTAGTCCTTGACTTGCTCCTCATTCCACTCCCAGAACTTTTGTGCGTTTCCGTTTCCCCCGTCTTCCTCTGGCTTGGTTGCCTTGGGCAGATCGGGTCGAAGCGGGGCAAATCTTCCCCACGGAATGACTACAGTGATGAGGTTAGAGCCGTGTTTACCCAGAATGCTAATAATAGTCGACACCATGTATATATGTATGTCACTTACTCCAATTCGTGGTCCAGTCTGCCTTCTCGATAGTGATCTGGGGAGAAAAGGCGGCAAAAAGCTCGGTATACACTCCATTGATGACCGGGTAGACAATCGCAGAGGCGACAATCTTAAGCCCCCAGTTCTGGTCTCTCGCTAGCTCCGTCCGGATATTACCAGGGTTAATCGGCACGCTCACGATGCCGTCGGCCTTGTGTCGGCGGGCATACTCGACACCCAGCAGCCAGTCGCCGCACTTGCTGATTCCGTAGCGCTCCACGTGCGGCTTGGGGATGTGGTAGTCTAGGTTATCCAGGTCGATGCCGCGGTCCTCAGGCGCGTACTGCCCCAGTCCGAACGAGGAAAGCCACACGACGCGGACTGTATCAGCGGGTTCAGATCGGGCCGTCGCGATCAGCGTAGGAGTCAGCAGCTTGGTCAAGAGGAAAGTGCCGACGCAGTTCACGCCTAGGGCAAGCTCGTATCCCTGCACCGTCTTGAGCGGGGGATCGGCCGGCCCTACCATGACGCCAGCGTTGTTGAAGAGGACGTGCAGCTTGGACTCCTGCGCGAGGAAGCTCTGGGCGGCGGCTTTGACCTTGGCCAGGTCGGCGAGGTCGAGAGAGAGGAAGACCAGCTCGCCTTTCGACTTGGGCGCAGCCTTCTTGATGTATGCGATGGCTTTTTTTGCTTTCTCCTCGGAACGGCAAGCGACGTAGACCTTGGCGTTCTTAGCATAGAGGACCTGAGCTAGCTCCTTGCCTATACCACTGTTAGCGCCTGTGACTATATAAACCTTGCCCTGCAGAGAGGCGGGCACGTCGTTATCGGTGAATTTGGGCTTCGGCGGGAAGAACTGCGTCCAGGAACTCTTGAAGGAGGAGCTAGACGCCATGGTGTACAGATTTGAGAGGTCAAGTAAAACGTAGGGAGATTTGAATGTAAAAGTTTGACGCGCCCGAGAGGTTCTTTGCTTTTAAAAGGCGGTACTGGGAAGGAATGGGACGGAACTTGTAAGGAAGATGATCCTGCCGTGAATATTTAATTAGATGAAATGCAAAACAAGCACTGTACGAAGGCAAAGATTTATAGAAACAGGACACTTCTAAGATAATATGAAATGACGAATAAGCACATCAAATAAACTTATACATAGTGAGTCTCATAGTAGGTGGATGACTTACCCCGGGATTGCCTACCCCGCTTTAATAGGGGGTCTGATTCGGCCGTTCGGATTGCATTGTATCTTATTGGTCGTTGGATGCGGGGGTGACTACCCCGGTTGCAGTTGCAGTTGCACCCGCGAATGCGCCCTTATAACAAGAAAGCGGCTAGCACGTGCACGCGCCTTGCCGGATCCGGCGGCCACCAAACCCGGGGCCGCTCCAGAATGTACATTAAACTTTATGATTAAATAAACTGAATCTGAACAACCTACCTCTAATAGCCACTTATTTAAACAATTATGCTGAATAGTGATATCATGGCCTGTCTTATAAGAGATTCTTTTCAGACAACACGGAACAGTCGAGCTTGCCGGACTTTCGATCAACCGAAAGGTTGGGTTCATATTCTACTTCGACGCCTTGAGCCGAGGGGCCGATTATAGATCCATATAGACTTTCAGGTGCAATACACACGTCGGTTCAATATTGTCCGAGCTGGATACGTTGGCTCTGTGCGGCGCCCATGCCGCTCATCGTTGTGGCCAACTGGAGAGAGGCGGGAAGAGGCGTGTTCCGGAGAAGAGTTCTGGGAAGTTCCAGACCAGAGTGCTGGAACCGATTCAAAAGCTATTCGATTTGGAAAATTCTTCCCATCAATTGCCTTCTCTTTTCCTCCTGCTACCCGAGGGACCCATTTATTGACTGCTGAAATGTAATGCGTTCATACGCTTTTGGAAAATTTCCCCCGCCAATGGTCTTCTCTTCTTCCCCCTCCCCCGCTACTTTTAATATAGTACACATAATAGTATGAGCAAAAATGAGGTATAAAAACGCGAAAGAATTTCTATACTCGTAACTTTTAAGAGAGAAGGCGCGGAGAGGATTCCCCAAAACGAATGGACTTTGCCACGCATTGTATCCCGCATTTCACTTCGCTGTTATGTTACCCCGGATTCCCCTATGGGGATTCGCTATCAAAAAAAGCCCTTTTTCCTCTTGTAGAGAGTTCTGTGTGTGCTGTGCTCTGGTATAAGATTTTGTGGGATGTCCCAGATTTTGGTTATTCAATCTCTTCATCACTTCGAAAAGATCTTTGATCAAGGAGTGCATCAACATGGCATTTCCCCCAAGAGTCTACCAGTTCCTTATCGGTGTGTTTGCCGCCTTGGGCCCCTTCTTATAAGGTTATTATTTGACCATTATAGCAGAAGGTAACTATAGAAAACTCCCTTGGACAACTTCCATAACCAAGCATCCATGATACAGCGGTTTCGAGCCGGTCTTTTCTCGATAAAATTCAGCCTTCACTAACCGAGTTTGGGCTGGTAGCGTCCTTATTGACAGACGGTACTTTCTGCGACGCTGCCCCGACCGGAGCTTTCTCCGACGCCTTTGGTCGCCGACTGACCGTTCTCATTGGTGGGCTTGTATTTTGTCTCGGAGGTTCACTTCAGACCGCTGGACCAAGCTATTCATGCGTTATTGCTGGTCGCTTCATTCGAGGCCTTGGGTTAGACTCATACTTGACCACTTCTATTAGAGTCTTGACTGACCGTTTTCACCCAGAATCGGCTTCCTTACAATGATAGTGCCACTCTACCAAGCCGAGCTAGTTCATCCTGACATTCGTGGCATGGTCACTGGTCTACAAGATTCTATGCTGGGCATTGGCGGTGTTTGTGGTGCATGGATCAATTATGGCATATTCGTTAGCTTCGAAGGCTCGCGCCAATGGAGAATTCCTTTCGGCATTCAGATCATCCCGGTAGCAGTTCTTTCGACTCTCATCCTGCTCTTCCCAGAATCTCCTCGATGGCTCATCGCCAAGGGCAAATCCGAACGTGGCCTTCAAACTCTTGCAAAGCTGTACTCAAATGGCAATACTTCGGATCCCTGGGTATTGGCCGAGTATGAGCAGATCCAGGCGCAGGTCACCTACGAGGAGGAACACGAAGCTAAGAACTACCTTGAGTTGTTCCGGAAAAAGTCAAACCTCCGCCATGTCATGCTAGCATGTGCCGTTCAAGCGGCCACACAGATGACCGGTGTCTCAGCCGTTCAGTATTACTCTGTGACTATCTTTGTATGCCCTCCCCATCTGCTGCCGTCACACTGTGGTTAATATGTACGCAGAAACAAATCGGCATTGACAGGCAAGACACTCTTCGCTACCAAGCCATTAACACTGTGATTAGTCTTCAGGGTGAATTTGTGACGATGTTCACTGTTGATCGGATCGGACGTCGTGCTCTGATAATTTCAGATAATGTAACCATGTGCGGAACATATATTATCAACACTATCCTCTTGGCTCGGTTTCCCCCTGAAGCCAACAATACCGGTGCTCATTGGGGTTTTATAGTCACAACCTGGTTGTTCAGCTTTTTCTTTGCTAGCATGGCTCTCTCTGTAAGTACCTCCCATATTCCTATAGAGGGCTGAAGGACCAAGCAAGCTAACTCCGGACAGCCTAGATCCTCCCTGCAGAAATCTTCGACACTGCGACTAGATCTAAGGATGTAGCCCTTGTATGCATGTGTTCTTTCGCATTCAAGTAAGTCAAGCGTTCACCAGTTCCATCATCCAGAACCTCACAATTGACAAATCTTGTAGTACAATGATCGGACAAGTCACACCAATTGGCATGAGCAATCTGCACTGGCGCTTCTACATACTCTTTATCGTTAGTCACTCTACACTGATTGCAATTGCACCTGGCATACTGGATATGTTTCAACAGACTGCCAATGTGACTAATGCCCTCTTCTTCTGCGCCTTCCTCCCCGAAACCAAGCCATTGCCCCTAGAAGAAATGAACAAACTCTTTGCAGAGTCACCTTGGTTTGTTGGCTTTTTGGATACCAGCAAGTGGCCCGAGATCAACAATATAGCCCTGCAATTGATTCTTCCAAGGGCGAAGAAACTCCGCACACAGTCCATGTGCAATACTTGAGTGATAAAGCAGCATAGAGAACTATCTCTATCAGTGCTAGCAATCAAGGAAACGAATTCAGGCGTGGCTTCCTCATGTTGGCCTCTCCAGCACACGTTCGGTGTAGAGCTAGCTTATGACAAAACCCTTGCGGAGTAGAACGGACTTACAGGTAGGATATTCTTATCGAATTACATATGGCTGAAATTTGGAGGGAGGAAATTTGAATGCTTTGGAATTTTGAATAAGCGTATATCTCACTAGTTGCGTGTTGTATTATCTTCCTCCATATCTCCTTTTGACCTGCCTGACTATCGGGGTTAGCTCAATGTGTAACTTGAACGATATGCTGTAATTCAGATTATTGTTGTTCGCTGCTTGCAAAGTTGCACTGTACTGAATTGTCTCTTCTTTCAGTATGGCATTATTTCAAGGATCACCGCGTCCAATTTAGCGATCATTTCACCAAAACAAGACATTAGCGAATTGAAGGAATGAAGGTCAAGTCTTAGAACGAGTGAATGACAAAGTATATTGGATTTATTGGTTGAGGTGCGGGAAAATAACAATGTGGACATTGAAACGGTCTCATTATACGAGATTCATACACCGATGTACGGTGGATCGAGAGAGGATTGCCAGTTGAACATGCCTATGCCGAAGATGGTCTAGGCGGTTGGGTGGGCTAATATTTAGGTGGGGTATTGGAAGCGACCGTACTGCCATGAAGGCGCCGGGGAGGAACAATGTAGTGATGAATGCTAGTGTCTTCATTGCGGAGCTGTCTCGACTGCTTGTTGCTGCCATCTTCGCAGTGAGTCTATTGTCTACTTGAGCAATGATGCTGCATAGCTGTCGAGTTTGAAATGGTTAGCTAGGTAAAACTACGATTTGAAGTTGGCTAATTGAAGCACCTACCACATTAAAATCTCTCCCTCTCCCGATTGTTGTGACCCTTCAGTCCAGCAGCGACGGAGGCTAGATACTCAATACACTCTCGTATCTCTCTTGTCTCCGATAGAACACTCTCGGCAGGAGATCCAGTAAGACGTACCACTTCATCTAGTGTGCACGAGAGGAAGTTGAGGCATTCGCATTCCCAATCTGACACTTGACAGAACCATATCAATTCTGTTATACAGGTATTCATCTCACTGGTGAGCCTGGATGGCTAGATTAATCAGCCTGTTCATGGCATGTTTAGAGGGAGGGGGTAACTTACTGATACCTCTGTGACTTGAACGCCAGGTAAACTTCGGGCTTGGGAGATAAAGTTGGATTGCTTAAGAGGTGGTTGGGAGATGACGTTGACCCTTAGGTGACAGCTTAAGTATGAACAGAGACTCTTTGTTACGGGCGAATCGTGGTATCAGGAAATGAATCAATTAAAGGCGAAGGAACTAACAGCCATCTTGGTGCGGAAAGACCACAAATAGGGTAGAAGAGAAGAACATTCTCAACGATTTTAGATGTGTTTGGTTTCTATTCAGCATGAATTTCTTGATATGGTTTGCAAAACTACGCCAAAAATGAACGACATCTTGAAAGTATGGATTTTGCGTAAAAATATATATTACCCATATTTACTTAAGGAGCTCGCGATTGGGTTTCGATACTGCCAGGCCTAGAAAGGTTTCAAAGCCTCGGATGTTGAAGATAGCTTCAATTCAGAGCCCCCTCACCAACAAATTCATCCGAATCTAAGGAGACCCACTCTGATTCTTGACTGTCCACCGACGAACCCGAGGATTCCAACGATATGAAGAATTTATGGCCTCTTTGACCAGCTTGTCATTTCCGGGTACCTCATCATCCACTAACTTGTCTATGAAGCTCCACCTGCGGATTTGTCGCACATGTATCGATTCGACAGAGGGATGTTTGAGTAGCATCTTGAGCTCCCCCGCCATGCAGTCGATATTGGTCTTTCGAGTCATGATGCGACTCTGAGGAACAACGTCATCTCGGTATGTGTCGACCGTAATTGACCCAAGTCCGGGGAATGGTCCACCAAAGCAAGCCCCGCACTCGCACTCTTGCCGCATCTGCTGACTGGTAAAGGCTAAACGTGGCAGCTGGATAGATAGTATGAACGACCGTCTTGCGTATGAGGAAGAGAACTTGGTGGATGAGAGCTCTGTGTTGAGTGAGTATATTAACTGTGAAAGTAAGAAGCTTCCTCGTAGTAAAGTCGGAATTGACCTGCGGACGTCTCTGTAGGTTGCCGACGATGAAGGTGCTTTTCGAGTAGAAAGTGGAACTGGTCTCAGCGTAGGCCTACTTATTGACCAGTGCAAGAGCGCAGAAATTCTTTGTGCATTGGAGACGGCTAAGCTCTATCAGGACCGGTGATGTCTGGACGAGAAGTTGTTCGTAGATCATATTCCGTAATTCGGGCGGGACGTAGAGAAAGGTGAGCGCGGCGAGGATGTTATGGTAGACTTGGACCGTAAGGATCTTATTGAGTAGATTTGAGGAGTTAACAACGTTTACGAAAAGGTCGTGAGGTTGGCTTACCTGTCTGTTGAACTGAAGATGAGATTGGTAGGTAGAATGTTCGCTCGCCAGCCTTAAGTGTGTGACGAACTTTGCTAATGGAAGGTCATTCCGGAGTGAGCCGTGAAACTTCATGGAAGTCGAAATCCTTTGAAGGTGGTCAAGGGTCAATCTCTGGTGTTTGGGCTGCTTGATGGGTACGACTTTCTGGCAGATTCCAAGGATATCTTTGATGGTTCCAAAGTCCAAAAATCTTTAAGGAGCCTTCGGCTGTTCCCTTTCCTGGACTTCTAAAGTCTGCCGAAAAGCAAAGAGCCGTCTCCAAAATCAAGCATTTGTCTCAAACTTGACCCGAACCATGCACTTTGTCTCCTCAACAGCCTTTTCGGCGGCTTCCTGCAACTGAGAAAGCTTATAATCATTCCTCACAACTTCCATCTCTTTCAAATTCGGGTGCTTGAGGAGCAACTTGACCGCTCTCGCAATCTCCTCGATGCTACCTTCCCTGCAGAGTCGAGGCTCACGATCATAATTTCGCTGCGGACCTCCAATACAGGGTCTGAGCACAACGGACTCGACTCCCTTGAAGTGTCTAACAACAGCTCTGCTGAGAGCTTGCAAGTCCGAAGCGTCGCTGGTACTGCAAATGCCATACTTCATCACCCAAATCCCAGGTCCGATATTCGGGGCTGCGGTGTGGAAGATATTTCTTAGGTGCATGAGAACCGTGAGGCGAGAAATGCAGGCAATGTAGCGGGACTGTACGCGTCGAATGAAGGACTTCAAGGCGTGGATGTTGGTTTCCATCGAAGAGCCATAGTTCCCATTGCCAATGCTGAAAGTGTTGAGCGAGTAAAATGCAGTGCAAACTTCGATGTGGATCTGCTTGTTGACCAACATCAGGTTGAGAAAGTTCGCGGTTACAGACTTTCCAGCCGTTGAACCTCTATTCATCACCCAAGTACGGCGTGGGGAGCATATCGGGATTGCAGAATGTTGGACAAGAACGAGGTTGTATATCATGTTCCGTATCTCGGGTGGCAGGGACGTGAAGGTGTCCATTGTGGTTGGAGCCCCTGGTATCTGGGACGGTATTTAGACTTTGAAATGGTGTTTGATAGCTCTCAAGAATTCCCTTTCCTAACGAATGTACGGTGATGGTTGCAGCTTGGACGAATTCTCAAATGATGGGTGGAGGTTGTGATACGAGATATCAAGGCGGCAAGGCAAGACCAAACTTGAGGAGGAAATACTTTCCCTCCTCCTGGCGTTGGAAGTGACAATCTTGATTTTAAATAAATACAAGCATGAACTCAATGGGTGAAAGTCGGTGACTCAAGATGAGGTTTGATTTAGGTTGGTTGAAGGAGAGACGGCTGAGGGGTAGGCAGCCACAGGCTTCCCTCGATAAACAGCCCAATTAGAAGAGTGAACTTCAGGCTGCAGTCACTGGACTAGAGCAATTCCCACTGCAGGAGGATTATTTAAGGATTGAATGTTGCGAATCAGATCAATTCCGATGACAAACAGATGCGGACGTCACTAAACGGCCCCGATCCGATCTGACTTCGGGGGAGGATCAGTGGGAACGGACGACCTCGATGGAGCTATTCGGATCTTGGCGGCTGCCAAATTACTGCAGCCTTGTAAATACCGTAGAAAAAAAGATTCACGAAGTTATCATCAAATAATAAGACGGATTGTACAACGTTGATGACAGCAGGTTAAAATAAGGTGAATAAGGGAGGCCTTAAAATGACGCTGAAGGTTCAGGTCGGCCAGGGCCGAAAGTGTGGGGAAAACAAAGCAACGAAACAACATCAACTGACTCCACAATCATATCACTCAATGCCAACAAGACACCCCACTACCACTACTTCTGGATGAGAGACAATTAAAATCTACACAATGCCATCTATGGTATCTTTGAGTCTGTAGATTGGCGGCCATGTCTCTCGTTCCCTACTCCTCGAGGGACTCGCGCGAAGTTGTACTGTGAGAATCTCCTCCCCTGACTCCCTGACAGCGCCCGGAGGACCCGCAGAACTTGAATCACTTCAAGCTCTGCCCGGAAGAGATGGGTTTTGTATCGTACAATGCTAAGACAGCTATTTACAGCCGCTACAACGATGCCATCGTCATCCGCGACCCGCAAACTCAACAGCTGATCCTGAGAGGCGCACCTTCCTTCACCGACTGTCCTACCTGCCATCGACCTTTTCGCAGCTCCTCCCAAGAACGAAATGCCTCTCCTCATCGCTCCTCGGCATTCATCAGCCCAGAATACTTTCGCATGCTGCAAGAAGCGAACTCCAGAACCGATGTCCCGCCCTCGAGTCCGATTCGAAGACTTGTCGAACCTGCGTTTCCGACGCCACAAAGTGATAGCAGTAGAGCGAGTCCAGTAGTGGATGCGGAGTTTGTGGCTAGCTCGCCGGCGCCGCAGACAGGGCATAGTATTAAGAAGGAGGCGTTTAGTCCAAATTACTTTAAGAGGTTCTTCATTGAGGAGAAGGAGCTGGGAAGGGGCGGGAAGGGAGTGGTGTTGTTGGTGAGACATGAGTTGGATAGTGTGTCTCTTGGTATGATGATTGCATGATCTGAGGTTGCTGCGTTGCTATACTGATGGAGGGCAGGACAATTCGCTTGCAAGAGAGTGCCTGTTGGAGATGACCATGCGTGGCTAGAAAAGGGTAAGAACTACTCAAGAAAATGCTACGCAGGTACCTAACAGGCCCAGTTCTCATTGAGGTCCAACTTCTACAAGGTCTCTCTCATCCGAATCTCGTCTCCTACCGACACGTTTGGCTCGAAGATGTCAAGCTCAACCGATTCAGTCCCTCTGTACCATGCGCCTTCATCCTCCAACAATACTGCAACTCAGGAGATCTATTACATTACATCGTGGGAACAAGTCCAGCAGCCGCAGCGTCGAAGGAGCAACTGAAAGAGCAAATGCGGAGGAGGTCAAGGGGACAGTTGGACCGGCCAGATCTGAGGCCTGGACAAAGGAAGTTGACATTCGAGGAAATCTACTCGTTCTTCAAGGATATTACCTCAGGGCTGGCACATCTTCATGCCGCAAATTATATTCACCGCGATCTAAAGCCAAGTAACTGTCTGCTGCACAAAGATGGCAACGAATTCAGATGTCTGATCAGCGATTTTGGAGAAGTGCAGCCGGAGAATGTGGTTAGGAAGTCAACCGGATCAACTGGGACGATCTCATACTGCGCTCCCGAAGTGTTGAAACAAGATAAGATTGGACGATACGGGAACTTCACGACCAAATCGGATATTTTCAGTTTGGGAATGATACTCTACTTCATGTGTTTCGGACGACTTCCATACAAGAGCGCAGACAGCATCCAGGAGGAATTCGAGGATATGGATCTTTTGAGAGCGGAGATCAGCACTTGGTCGGGATTTCAGGACGAACGGAAAGAACGCCCAGAGCTGCCGAACCAGCTTTATGATTTCTTGAAGCGATTGCTGGCTATTGATCCGGCTGATAGACCAAGTGCGAACGATATCCTTCATGCAATTCGGACGGAGAAGGGGCTTGATAACTCGCCGAGGCCCAGGAATGGAAGTAGCTCAAGTGGGCGAATTATTCAGTCTATTGATTCTCCGATGCCACCTGGGACGCCTGTGAATGGTTTGTTTCATTCTAATACTGCTCGAAGTCAATTGCTAACTTCATTCAGAGAGATTAGAATCTAAGCGAGTCCGGTCTGCCGCTTACCTCGAAGACGCTTCATCCTCAGACTCCTCTCCAGTTTCATCTCCCACCGCCCAACTCACACTCGAGCCTCAACGGAGTCGGAGCCACAATCGATCACCAAAGGGCATCCCAAGCATCAACACCCCGCTCCTAATGCCGCCTCCAGCGACACGAATGTCCGCTTTCAAGCATAGAATGTCCCTTTGTCAACACTACATTGTCTCTTGGGCAACACTGAACCAACCAATGCTTCTCCTCGTCATCAAGATCCTAATCTTTCTCATCAAATTGCTTTCGATCACGAGACCCTGCCTACCGATTGCGACAAGGCAAAGTGTGTACTATTCACTGACTGGACTTGCAGCACTAGAGTTAGCATTGGGAACGAAGACCAGTTGGAGGGTGGTCTCGATGTTCGCGGCTATTCATATTATGGTTGTTTTTGGTGTTGTGAGATGGGGCGGTGGGATGTGTGAGAGGAGAGGGCTGCATGGGGAGTGGAATCAGAGTGAGCAGGCTTGGGTGGGAGATGCTCTATGAAAGGACCAAAACTTTATGGCATTGGCATTGGCGTTCGGCATAGCGGCTTTCTTTTTGCATTTTTGGGAGACTGGCGCAGACGCGGGACTCGGAAAAGGATTATGAGGCATGAGTTGAGAATTACGAACCAGGTAACTGTAAATGTAGTAACGAAAAGAATCAAACGAGGAAGCTGAACTTTCGTGCCTTCCCGACTCACCAACACTATGGCTTCTCCTGTGCCGTCTACTTGCGTTCCGAATTCACGTCCCGAACTGGAATGTTGTTGATGCCGACACATGGAATCCGAGAATCGATCTCGAAGCTGAATCCGCGACACAACCTTCGATAGTTCCGGGAGGAACCTCGCACAGAGATCCTATACATGGGGCTGTCTTTGGCTGAGGCGATGCACGTTACCGTGTCCCAGTGTCACGGTCACGGTTCTGGAGCTGATCAGCCCGGGATGATGGGAGACTCCCGATGAGGTTGATTGATGGGCAATATACCCAGATATTGTGTTTGGCCACGCTGTGGAATGGATTACTCCTGCGTTTAGGTGAGGTGGGGCCACGATAGACGTATCTTTCTTTTGTATCTCCGGGTCGCGAGGATGTCGATGGGTCAATCTTTTCGGATTCTTATTTGAACTCCGCCGAACAAGGAATGGATTAACAGCACCTTACGAACTACGAACGAAATGTGGAGCTCTTGGCAACAGGTCAGAATGTATATCATGAAGTCGGAGAGCCCGACATGCACTCCGATTACTCTACGGAGGTACTCTACGAGAACAAAGTCGGGAGTGCGGACGCTTAAGTTTCTGATAGTCAACTACAGCCTATGAGATCAAAGAAGCTTCTCTCGCGAATCACAAGCTTCCGATGGTTTTCTTATTCGAGAAACTCTAACCCAGACACCCAGTTGACAAATTTCCCTTATCTTTCGCCTCGCGGCGGAAGTTCGCTCCATGATGACGAAGCTGAGGCAAGATGCCTGCATTGGTAGATAAGTGCTTCTTATCTTTGTGGCGCTGTTTGAGTTTACTAGGCTAGGATTATTCGCGGGTCGGATTTTTGTAATTTCTTCACTGACCCGCTGTGAAAGACGGATCCGGGAGCAACATCAATTGAAGTTGGTGATGGGATATTTAAAGCATCATTGACGTTCGATGAGAAGAGGGAGGGGGAACACAAGATGAACGAACTATTGAACTCGATGCAGTTTCCTGCAACCCTCGATTCCAGCAATTTGGCCGAGTTCCAAAATGCAGGCGGCCGATTAGTGGTAACCCAGCTCCATCCTTCCTCGAATCTTCAACCAAAGAACGTCCTTCAGCCGCTACTGTCCCACGCAATAAATTGACATCATATGCAGTTGTCATTCCAGAATGTCAATAAATCTATAGTTTGTCCCTTGAGTTCGGTTAGGGCGTCGGCGAGCACCGCATGCGAAGCAAAGTTCCGTGAGCTGGAACGAAAGTATGTTTATCCACTTAGTACCTGGCTAGCATTCACTATCATACGCCAATCTCTCAGATTGCAGTATCCCCGCCGGCGGAGAGATTGACATACTTTGCTTGCAAGGGGAGCTAGACTAGGTTGAGCTTTGTTATTCACTTTTTTTTTGCAGCGAGTGAAGCTTTATTTCAAGCTTTCCTTCCCCTCTTCTTTTCCTATTCTTCTTGTGGTTTCCTATTGTGAAGAACCAACTATTGTCAACTCCTCTCAATATCGTCAGCCTCGCGAAGCCGCGTCCGTCAAGATGAGATTTTCTACTCTAACCAGTGCCTTCATTGGCGCCGCCCTCGTCACAGCTTCTCCTGTTCTTGAACACCACCAGAAGAGAACTGTTGAGGGCGATATGGTGGTCATCAGGGATATCACTGTGGTTCATGAGGGTTGCGAAGTCGTTACGCCAAAAGTATTCATTATCTCCATGGTATGATTCCCTCTTCCTACCAATTCCCTCCGTGCCACTCAATCTTCTCCCACAATTCACTCCATCTAACATTCCCTAGTTCTCCCCCGAAGCAGACATCTGGTACAGCAATGCCCTTACCCCCGGCTCAATCGGCAACCTCCTCGCAAAGAACATCACCGTCCCCGGCTTCTCCCCTCTGTTCCCACAAGCCCACTGCCTGGCCGACGGATCAGTCTGCCAGCTCACAACCGGCGAGTCCGAAATCAACGCAGCGTCCACCATCTCTGCGCTGATGCTATCGCCACTCTTCGACCTCAGGAAGACCTACTTTCTGATCGGTGGCATCGCAGGAATCAACCCCAAGCACGGCACGCTCGCTGATGTTGCGTTCTCCAAGTACGCGATCCAGGTTGCCCTGCAGTACGAGTTTGATGCCAGAGAGATGCCGAGCAACTTCTCGACTGGATACGTGCCCCAGGGAGCATATTCGCCGGACCAATATCCGTCTAGCATTTATGGAACTGAGGTCTTCGAGGTCAATGAGGCGTTGCGCGACATTGCCGTGGGATTCGCGAAGACCGCGAAGTTGAACGACAGCGATGCAGCAGTCGCCTATCGCGCTCACTATACGAATAAAGGCGTCACGATGTACGAAGCTGCCACCAAGGCCCCGGGAATCATCACTTGCGACGTCGCGACCTCAGACGTCTACTACTCCGGTACGCTCCTGGGCGAAGCATTTGAGAACACCACCACGCTATTCACGAACGGAAGTGGAGTATACTGCATGACAGCCCAAGAAGACAACGCAACACTCGAAGTCATGCTGCGCGCAGCAATCAACAAAGTCGTTGATTTCTCCCGCATAATCATCATGCGCACAGCCTCCGATTTCGACCGTCCCTACCCCGGCCTCTCGATCCTCGACAACTTGTTCTACTCAGACCAAGGCGGATTCGTTCCCGCTATCGCGAATATTTACCTTGCTGGAACTCCAGTCATCAAAGGAATATTAAGTCAATGGAACAGCAAATTTGAGGCTGGCATCAAGCCTACAAATTATATTGGTGATATCTTCGGTACGTTGGGTGGAACGCCGGATTTTGGTCCGGGAAATGCGTTTGATGGGGTGCCGCAGACGACGGAGACAGAGGAGACGAATACGGTGTCCAGAAGAGATTTTTATAAAAAGGATTTGAGTAGGGCGATGATGAAGGGTGCTTTGGGTGCGGAGGTTGCGAGACGGGCGAATGGTAATGCTTGATTTGAAGCGCAAGTCTTGATATGTCGTTGTATACATATGGCTGGGAGGCCCTAGGAAGACGTGGGTATTATTACTAGATCGTTCCTTATTTTTTGTAATACGGAATTGGGATCGGGAAGGAGACCGGTGGCCGCTCGGTAACACCCTGACTTGCTCTTTGGTCACGTGGCCTGCAAAGCAATTTACGAAGATTTTGAGACCAAAATAAAAGGACGATATCTCTACAAGCGATCTCTAAAGTCTGGATTTACATCTCGGTTGTCTACCATTCCATCTTTCTAGGTGCCATTGCGTTTGCTATCAAGTCACGTGAATATCCATCTTCGGTGCCTTGAAGGTTCTCTTTTCCGGCCAGATTGATCACTTCAGCACCTCAAAGCTCTAGATCTTCCTTCAGCGAAAAAATTCTTGAGCCATTGCTCACTTTGGTCACTGCATATCGAAATGTGGCCCAGGTTCCAGACTGCAATTGAAAGGCACAGCGACTTTAGCAAGGCACGCAGGGCTGCTCCGCGCCTTAGGAGTGGTTCCACTTGAGCTGGGAATATGTTCTTCCGTAACGCAATGAGGAAAGATATAAATAGGCCCCAGAGTACCTGTTTATAGGTGTCTGGATTAAAGTAACTAAAGAGAATTTTTCTCACCATCAATAATAACTCAATTTCATTAGATCCTTCTCCATGCTCTACCCAACGAAGGTACACAGCCTGCCTTAAGCCCAAGAAAATGTAACATCTTCATTTCTGCTTTGATATAACAAAGCTGACAGCCCCAGCATCCTCGTTCCCTCCCTCGAATGGCCGCACCATAGAAGGCTCCAAACCTGACTGGGTTCAGCGGCTTGAGCAACATCAATCCTCCAATCCTCCTCCTCCAATCACCGAATTCTGCTATACAGCCAAAATCACATTTGCTTCCTCTCCCATTAAAGGTATATGGATCACGCGTAGCGAATCCAAGTTTGCCGCTGCTGGAGGGAATATAAGGAGAAGGAACGAAACGGGAGAGGTCGGTCACGTGGTGATTTAGTGGGATGGTTGATAAGAGAGTTTGGGAGGCATTGTATGCGAATGAATGGGAGAAGGAGGGTTTCGTTGAAGGTTATAGTATGAGGGAGCTCTGGTGGAAATGGAGGGGCCAGGGGGGCCAGGGGATGGTGGGGAAATTGCTCGTTGTGCTTGGGACATGTTGGGGAATACTATCTATTCTCTTTGCCGTGTCAATCTCTACTCAGGGTCGTTTATGACTTCACTGTGCGATCTGTTGCATCGTTGGGTGTCACCTCCACTAGAGCACGTGATCAGTTCAGACTGTCATCAATCACTGCGATTGAGATCGAAGTGTAACATTTAAGTGTCTCAAGAGAGAGAGAGAGATAATGGTAGAAGTTCTTTCCACGTAAGAAAAATACCGATGAATCGAGAATTCGGACTAAAATCCTCATTTCGAGAAAAGTTTAACGATTCAAAGACTGGGAATTATCTCCTAGCCCCAACATTTCCACGGACTAACGTAAAAGCTATTTAGATGGAAGAGTGGTTCTGATCCACTCGCCTGTTCTCTGAGCTATTTGCCATTGGCACTTGCCACAGCACAGGTGTTGAAGGAAAGATGATCGAGTTTGCCCCACTTTCCTAACAGAGTTACAGGGATCTTTGAAGAGACAAGGCGCTAACCTAATTTTCCAGGCCTGTGCCGAAATTCAACATGACATCTGTTTAATCTTTCTTTCAACTTGTGGTGTAGCCCATACTTTGTAATTCGATATGCCCCATATTGCTATATTATCATTGAGCCAACAGCGGTACGGTATGCGCCTTCTTGACTGGACAGAACTTCAGCGTCCTCATCATTGACCCCCTCCCTCCTCCTCTCTTAAATAAATGTAATTGTAGGCCCGTAGTCAGGGGTATTTTGTATGGTAAAACGTTTGTGCTGTCCCTATCTCGCAGGCTCCACAATTACATTTATTTAGGAGGGGAGAGTAGAATTGAACTAATTCAATGAGGAAACAGAACGGTTCCCACAAGATGTTAGCCAAATCTATGGTTAGTGCTTTCTTCTTGGCCCTCGTTGGATTCGACGCTTTCGCCTTGCCCCAGAGTGCCTGGTCTTCCATCCCGGCTTCTCTTCTCAGTCTCTAGCGAAAATTATTTTTCAGGGGCAATTCACGTTCTTTGGGCAATGTCTCAAGATTGAGAGTCTTCTTCGTATCTGCTTATAAGCCCACCAATTGTGCATTATCAAGAGAGTTTTTGACTTAATTGCAGCTATAGAAGGAAAGATGGTTCTAGAAGCTTGGAAGCATAGGTGGCAGGCTATCTAGGCCTAGGCCCAGTTAGGAATAGTAGTATAGGACAGGGTCTTAGGCCCTTGACCCTAAGATCCTACAGCTTTGCAACAGTCTTTGCAAAGCCGAGAGCTTAATAGTAGTCTAGCTTTACACTAGTTATACAGGGCTAGCCTACTTCCTTCACAAGGCTAGAGTCCTAGGGATTGACTTAGGCTACTGTAGTTGTGGGAATGGCATGGAA
>NXFV01001193.1:0-10286 GCA_002803225.1 Gamarada debralockiae | reverse complement strand
TTAAGACAATCGAGACTTAGATCTTTGCGCTTCAGACCATTGCTTCGCTCCTGCCGTCACAGAAACCCTATGACATGTACTTATACACTGCCATAGGGAAGTAGAGTGAAGGGAAGAGCTTTAAGGAGCAAGCAGCGGAAGAAGGCTAGATCTAAGGAGGCTATTAAATACTCTAGAAGGAGCAGGGGTAGCTAGCCGGTGCATAATACAATTAGGGCACCTCTTATAATTCTCTCTGGCTAGGGCACTTCTCTATGAGTAAGGCCTAGTATAGAGCTGTCTAGTTCAATAGGCAGTAAGTGAGTCACAAGAAAAGTTGAAACTATTTGCTTAGGTTTTTGTTCCTTTTAGGTTTTTCTAGGTATAGGAGTACTACATAACTAGCTAGCTAGTCAAAGTATGAACAATTAATTAATTAATCAAATTAAGCTAACTTCTTCGTACGACACATCAACCTTTGAATTAGACCTTCCGAAATTGAATCCAATATAATAGACTTACATAAAGGACGGCGCAGATACTTTTGAGAAGGGATAGTAGATTAGCAAGGGAGATATAGCGTGTTTACATTGTACAATAGCTACAAATATATAGAATTACTCTAAATATTTCTTCGATCTAGTTGTGAAACTAATGTGCGACTGATAAAATCAGTGTTGTTGATCATCGATCTGATTTATTGCAATTATGTCACTATGGCCCACTATGCTGTTCTGGCGAAGTCGGAAACCGACTCAAGGAAGAAGAAATAAAAGAGAATCAAAGTTATAAAACTGCGAATCAAAAAAAAGCTGAGCACTGAGGGCTGAAAGCCGAAAGGATGGAGATACGTGAAATAAGACATTCCTTCAGCTGACGGAGTATGCCAGGTTGTGGCTTGATGGCTTGAAAATCAGACATTACCATAGGATGCCCACATTTTCCAATGCAATCCCGGCACATCGAATAGGTCAGTTGCAGTTTGAAGGACTTGATACATATCCTATGTTTAATGAGCGATAGTAAGGCTGAGCTAATTGGGACGAAAGTATAAATCGGTGGTGGCTCCGCTGAACGCCTCCAATAATCCCATTTAATCTCACCGCTAAAACTTCCCAAGTATACCTATCGGCCTTTGCTAATAGTCCAATTTCTTTCATTTTAAGTTCACTGTCTCCCGCCCGAGGATATCTGCAACTTTAGAGGTCTATCGTCGTTGAAAATTTCGTGACTAGCGGCTGCAACCCACCAAATTGAAGAGCACGGTTGCCTTCTAATCTTAACCATTAAGAGACGAAAGGAATCCCTCAGGGAACTTCAGAACTGAGCAATTAACACGATGTCCGGCGCGGAGGCCTTTCTTGCTATCAGCGTCATTGTAAACATCGCGGACCTAGTCGACCGCATCAATACAGTGTTCGGCAGGATCAAAAACTTCGGTGGCAGAGCTAAGGATATACCCAAGGCCTTTCGCACTCAGAAAACAATGCTTCCTCTCTTGGTGGTCACCCTCAACAAGACTGCGAGTCGAATAAAAGTCGCCAAAGTTGACAAGGAAACGTGCGCGGCACTCTGTCCTATTATCACGGATTTCCGAGAACAACTCGCAGAGTTAGACGCTATACTGGAAAAAACCTTGCCGAAGGATGGTGATAAATGGTGGAAGATCGTATTGAAGGCATGGTCGAGCGTGCGTCAAGACAAGAAGGTCGAGGCAATCTCAGTCGCGATCAATGCGTATATTGGTGCAATTACCATGAACTTCACGAATGACACATTATCACTCACCATGTCGATGTCAATGAGTGCTAATCAGAGGCCTATTCAACTTACCGATGTTATGGGGAGGACACATCGGGTGCCTTTCTTCATATCGCAGACGAATCAGGTAACTGGCTTCTCAGACTCCTTGCACAAAGCTTGGATAACCTGCTAATCCTTTCCTTTCCAGGGTTTAGTCTGTTTTCTCATGTGGGCGTTAAAAGACTGTCCGAAGGTGGATTTGAAGAGGAGAATTGAACTTGGCGAATTCTGGCTTATGCCATGTGATGGGGAGCATCTCACACAAGCAGGTCGAACAATTAGGGAGGGCCCAGCAATTTTAGCGGATACCTGGGAAGCAAATGCTCAGCCTGGTAAGTCTTTTGTTATGATCACGGCGGATGATCTTACCCTGGCAGAAAGGAGATTGGTACACGGGACATGGGAGGAACATCTGCTTGAATCGCTGCCTGAGATCTGTAAAGTTACGGGTTGGGAGCTCATCAAATCCGGAGAAGCCTCGGCTACTGAGATGACTACTGCTCAAGGAACCCGGGGTTACATACGATAGCAGCACCATATATACCAGCTGAGAAATTGAAGCAGTTATCGTAGCAATCCTATATGATATCAGCGAAAACGCCAGATAACTATGGTAATGTGCTGCCAGCAAAACACGCCCAACTTAAGCTGAATTGAAGTCCTTATAACTCCCGATAGCATCAAAGAGAGTCAACACCACATCCTTCCAACCCAGATCAAACCCAAAGCCAATATTATCCCATCACCAGCTTAACGGAGCGCCAGGCATCTCCCATCTAGCCGGAGCCTGCTTAAAGAAGGACAATACCCACTAACATGGGAAAAAAATCCGCAATGGACTTAAAACAAACGAAATATTCAGGTACGAAATCTGAATTGTTCAAAAAGAGTAGGAGGACTGCGTGGCTTACGTGCCAGGCAGTGGCTGGAAAGCAGAAATACCGGCAGGCCAGTCACCGATATTCGCAGGGTCTTTTCCAATGCGGATGAACTGTCCCACGGAGGGCGTAGGACCATCTAGCACGAAAAGCATGAACCACCCAGGCGGAGCAATATGTGCGTTCGGCGGCGCTGTAATCGTGCATGTATTACCATCACACGAGACAGCCGGGAAGATCGTTCGTTGACCCATTGCGTTTCCGTGTGTTGAGACGACGGAGCCAAGCATTGAAACTTGAAGACTGGAGGTTGAGCCCGATGTCAATGTAAACTCCACCGACTCGCCGTACTCCCAATCCGTGTTGCTGATTGTGAATGTTGGGCGCGGAAGACCAGAGAGAAGGTACGGTGGTGAGAAGACTTCAACGCGGTATTCTTCTGGCCATACACCAGTAGGCTGGTTATAGTCACCTGTAGGATCAGAGCCGGTAATTAGAACGCGGCCGTCAAGAAGAACAATGGCTTCGGAGTGGTAGAGACGGGCGACAGTAGTGTTCTCCATGATGCTCATACGGGAGTTGACAGGTTGGCTTGGGTCATAGAGGACTGCGTTGTAGTTTGGATCTCCTCCTAAGCCGAAGCCAGCAACACCATGTTGACCGCCGTTAACGATGACGTAAGTTCCATCGGGGAGACCGGCCATACAAGGCATAACACGCCGAGATGGCTATAGAAAGGTGTTAGTATTGAATATTAACCTAAGGGATAATCACATACCATTCGTTCAATGGTCCAGGTTGCATCTGGATCCTCCGGTCTCGTGGATACGCAATTATCAATAGGATATCCGCCACCAGAAGTCGATCCGCCGCAGATCAAAACGCCCAAGTTCTCGGTGTATGGTGCATACTGCGGCAAAAGAACCATAGAGCCTTCGAGCTGATACGTGCGGCCACCAGTGGGATCATTGACAGCCGCAGGCATATTCGGGAGTGTCTTAATCGTCTCGAAGGTGGCCTCATCTAGAATCCGGGCCTCATTATAGTATGCAATAAAGATGCCAGAAGGGACCACGCATACGTACGGATACAAGTTGAATGGTGCTGTTCGTTGTAGGAAGTCCAGATAGACAGTCGTATTAGAATAGCCGCTAACAGTACTTGGATCAGGCACTCCTGTTGCTGGAAGAAGTTCGAGTGTAGGCTGCTCAGCATCATTGCTTCCTATCTCTCCACCGATAATCATTATAGAGCCATTTGCCATAGTCATGGCTGTTGGGTACCAACGTGGAACTATGTAATCTTAGAATCAGCATTTTTCTCGAAATGGCCTAGACTCTTGGAACATGACTCTGGGAGCTACGAGGTATGTTTGGCGGGTGCATGACAAACCTTGTAGCGACAGAACACCGGGATCTTCTTGCCATTGATTCGTTCCCGGCACTCCGGCGGATCCATCAGGCCAATATAACCTCACACCGAAGTTCGACTGGCCAGCCCAACCTCCCACAGTCATTTGCCGTCCAGCCTTATCAGGCAATGTGATACCAGCACTGCAAAAGACATCAGTTTGCAGTCCTGTCATCGTTCTCCATGCTGCGCTAAAATCATTAATTTCCGACAAGTCGAGCTCGTAGGCTCCGGTCCCATTTGGTTCACCAGACCCGTACTTTTCAGAGAACGTGACTTTGCCAGTGACGACTTGTGAGGTCATGAGAGGAACGACGACTCCACCAATCAAGAAACTGTATTCTCCAGCGGCTTCACCTGTTGGGAAGTTGAAAGTATAGAGCGGCTCCGGACCATCCCAAGCATAATAAGTTAACAAGTTACCGGATCCACAGAGATATTGGCCATCACCAGAGCAGGCAGAATTACATTCGGAATCGGGTACAATTTGCGGGACAGCACTTCGAGTATAAAATTGGACGTCATTTGGATCTGTTGTTGTACTCGGAGCTGAAGCCACGTAGATATTTTCGACATCACCGCAAACTGCGAGGAACTTGGTCAGTGACGGAACAATTTCCATATGGCAGAACACTTACAGCACTCTGAACCGTACTCGAGACCGGCGGCGTTGTAACCAAAGAGTTGGCATTGGGTAATGCACGCTTCCGGAGTGTTGCTCGCATTATTCCAAACCATGTATGGAAATGTTGACAAGATCTCATTAGGATCTTCATTGGAAGGAATGTTATCCCTATTTTAGAATTGTTAGTCCTATGGCAAGGTGGAAAGAAAACGAAGGTAGAAAAAGGGAACAGAAATCGGTTGTACTGACTGGAGACATCCTTTGTACACCCAATTTGCCGGTAAGCCACTGGTCTGAATGGCTGGTGGTTGATAGACCACTGGAGTCCCGATGGAGTAGAGTGTCATCCTGTTTCCGGCTCCACAGTCCTCGGCTGAGTTGCCTGAGCAAGCCATGTCGCAGTCCCCCTGGTCCGCTGCAAGAGCGCCTCCATTATAGATTTCATTACCGCAGAAGCACTGAACGCTATACTCCATTCCGGCAATAGTGTAATTGGCAGCGGCGCACGTCTCAACGCATGATTGCTGAGTCAGCGCCTGGTTGTCAGGTTGTTGATCGTTTAGGATACGCCCGTTGAGGCCATCAACCCAGCAGCCCTGATAGGTCCATCCAGTTGGAAAGCCTGTTTGGGCAGGAGTCGAGACAGAGACGCTGACCGAGGACGTGGTGGTTGTACCCGTGCCGGATGCTGATGTTGTTGTAGACACTGCCGTACTGTTACGCATGTACAGTTCCAATCGGTTCCCGGCTCCACAGTATTCGTACTGGTTCCCTGGACAGATAAAGCTACAGTCGGTAAGGGCGGCTAGAACTGAGCCGGCATTGAGGCTGTTTCCGCAGTAGCCTGGTTTCAAAAGTCGGTAAGAATGGTTATATAGATTACAAGATTAAACAGAAAGTGTTGACAAACATTCACCACCGTACTCAACCCCGAAATAGTCCCAAGCGGCACAATCATTTGCGCACTCTTCTAGAGTCATTGCGGTGTAATCATAGTATGAAGCTGAGGAAAGTGCCCGCTCATCTGTTGCTTCCGTGTAGCATCCCTGGAAGCTGTACGTCCCAACAGTAGGCTTGATTGCGAGAGATTGAACTGCCGTAGCTGATGTGCTAACGGTTGATGCAGAGGCAATTCCATCTCTCCGTTCGATTTTCAGAGCATCACCAACCGCAAGCTATTTAAATGATGTTAGAAGAATACGTTTGGGGGGAGTTGTGACCAGTTCTTTGAATACTGACCAATGACACCAGATGGATTGCTTCAAGAAAAAATCCACGATTTCGCACCATTGTGGGAGACTCGAGGCAACGGGCGATGGACAGTGAGGGAGAGCCAATTATATTTTATTAATTAATAAAAGATAAAGAATGTCGTCCGCGATGAGTGCATTTGAACCATAAACGACAGTAAACAGGAGAAACGACAGTTGCTACTTAGGCTGGCCTGGGGAAGGACGGAGCGATGTCGAGGAGACTTTAAAAAGAGATTGAAAATATTCACTCTCCTCCCTCCCTTTCCAACGGGCTAATGATTCCCGCCCCCCCCCCTTGGATTCACGCCCCCCCCCCCTCCACTTATCCTGGATTCTGCCGGTACATAATATTTGTATAGTATCACCATACAAAATCCATGTACTGCCCCACATCCAGGACGTCGCAATTTCTAATTGGCCCAGGAGTTGGCGGCCCCGGGTAAACTTCGGGCCGAGGTAAAATATTAGTTTAAGGTTTTTCCTGAGACAAACAGGACAAACACATGATTATCACGAGTGTTCTAGGGGTTAGTAATGACAAAGAAAAGAACAAAATAATGTACCCTCTTACTTAGTAGGCAGTAAGTATATATGATTAAAACTTGACTACTAAATATAGTCTGAAACCCTTATTTTTTACTTTTTTGGGTTTTATTGATGTACACGTGATTTTTTTGCCCTAGCGTCGCGGGTCTGTGCACAGACTACATCATGTGACAGTTCCCTTAACCCTCGCGTACAAGATATAAAAAAAAGCTACGCTTTTAATTAGGATATTTGTGATATATAGCATCTATATCGAATTACTCTTAAAACAAGTGTATTATAACTACATACTAATGTATCAGCAATATAGCTAGTGGGTCCAAAACTATCCTTTACTCCCTAAACGCCAAATACCTCTATATATCTAAAAGAACGAATTATTAGGACTATTCTATCTATACCCTTGTAGTTGACTTAGCGGGAGGTATTCGTATTAACTTGAAGGGTTATATTATGTACTAGGGACGAAATCATTCGTGGATAGTAGAGGAGGCCCGATTTGCGTATAATATTAACTAAAATTCATATCTATCTATAAACCTATCCCTAGCGTCTTATATTATAGTATTAATAGTATACTTAAGAGAGGCGTAAAGGGAAAGAGCGCACTTTGGGATGCTAGCGGAGGCGCTACGAATCGACGTTGAGATTAAACGTTCTCTTAATAGGCTGTAAAATCAGTAGCAATTCAATATTAATATACTACGTTTAAACAAGTATTCCGCGTATGATCTATTAATCTGTAACCCTTACACGTAGCTTTATCGTACCTGTATTCTGTATAAGCTAAGCAATAACGTAAAACTAATTATTATTATTTATATTAACTCAAGATTCGACTAGTTTGTACTATCCTAGCCCTTGTATACTGTCGTGTGTATAGCTTACGTTCTGTCTCTTTAGTTCGACGGCGCTATCGAGTAATTAGGTCGAGAATTGGTCGTGGGAGAACGATTAGAGCAAAGCTAAGAGCTGGCCTATACTAGTACTAGTATAGGTGAAAATCCATAGATTGAATTCGACCTCCTTCAGCAAGACAAGCCTTAATCATATACTAATAAGGGACTCCCATTAAACTAAAGTAGTTCCCCGTACAAATAGAGCTGATATCGCTATTACGGAGTCGAGTTTCTTCGCCTTTATAAAGCGTCCATTAGTTATAAAGCTTTATTTAACCTTAAGGAGTAATTCTCTAGTTAAGAGCACTAAAGAATTCGTTTTAAGTATAAATTAAAGTCCCTAAATAACACTATCCTCTATAAGTTCGAATCTCCTCTAGTTAATCGTTTATTATAAGCTAAACTACGTCCTAGATACTAGTTATATCTCTTGTTAGCTTTCTAATCCATTATTTTAGTACATAGTGTACTCCTTCGAGTTGAGAGGTTATTGTAGTACCGCCGTGAAAGATTTGATCAACATAGTAATGAACTAGCTTTGTTTTATAAGTCCCTAGCTATCTCCTAAGACAATAAAATAAAGCTAACCTTGCTATATCTTTCTCTATAGCTTCTTGAATCTCTGCCTTTGTTATATCAACTTTAACTTACTAAGGTATACTATTATTCTAATAAAACTCCTCCTTCCACTTCTTTATAATATCTTCGAACTCCTCCTTTATTTTAACAAAGACGTAGGCCTTAAAACCTCTCAAAAATAGCTCCTATACCTCCTTGGTTTCGAAGAACTTCTTATAGTTAGTAAGAACGTTTATACTAATATACTAATAGCAAAGAACTATCTTGTAATACGCTATAGGAAATTTCGACTCTATAGCATACATTAAAGCTTTGTTATAATCTATAGCAATAACAAAAGGCTAGATTCCCTCGTTGAACAAGCTCCGCAAGTATAATATAGCCTAGTTATAATCAAATTCGGATTCCTTGTCTATAAAGTATACGCTAATTGTAAACCCTTAATCTAACCTATCAACTCCCAAGATATCAAGCATTAGCATACCGAATTTGTTCGTTTTATAAGTATAGTCGAGGATAAGAATATCGGGGTTTTCGTTCAAATATTGTACTAACCTACTAATTATTAGATTACGTCCTAGTTTAGCTAAAAGGCTTTTAACTTACTATATATCTACAATAAACATCTTTTAAATATTTCCTTCTTTAGTAAGTATATACTTAAAGAAAAGCGTTCTCTCCTCCTTCTCCTTTATTAACCTCTTAATCAATACTTCATTTGAACGCTTTCCCTGCCGCGCGTCCCTCTTTAATGACGATACTACGTTATAGACATCTCTATTGACCACAAGAGTACTAGGAGCTATAGCTCTTAAAGAGTTCTTGATTCGATTCGCCCGAATACTTGTAGTATAACCTGTCTTCATAATAAGAAGCTGCTCTTCGGTAAGCTTGTAGTGCTTATAGTAAGAGGAGATTTCATTAAAGCCGTAGTTATGAGTTTTATACTAATCTATATGATAAAGTGTCTAAGTACTATTAAGGCACTCTTGAACCCTCAACTTAATACTATAACTAGTCTTCTTCGACTTGCGATTTAAGCGTTTCCGGTACTCTTTATTAAGTGGCGTTTTATTGTAGTAGTGCGAGTCTCCGTGCTTGTAAATAAGGAATCGTCTCTATCGAAATCCCTTCTTCTTTACTTTTTGTCCTCCTCTTCCCTTTATTATAGCGTATCTAGCTAACCTTACGTGTATATTTGTAGTATTCTTCGCAGCTTCCCACGAATCAAACGTTCCTTCCGGCGGTAGTGATAGCGGTACGATACCCTAATTATTACGAACCCCGAATATATTCGAGGCAATACCAGATGCTTATGCAAAAGCTATTGCAGCTTCGTACGTATTAGGAGCAGCTCCGGTAGCTGCACGAGCTATTGGGGGGGCTGCTTGGGCGGCGTACCCAGCTAGTTCAGGAGTAGAATCGTTGGACAACGACATATCGGCTGGTGTAATAGACACAAGACAACAATAAGGATATAATTCGATTCGATGTTAATTGGTTATCCGGGCATTGCAATATACGCGTTTTGACGCATTTTTCTATGGGAGATTACGATGCGTTGATGTCCGGGCTCACCGCCTACATATCGGGTTAGAGGGGGGGGGGGCGTGAATCCAAGGGGGGGGGGCGGGAATCATTAGCCTTCCAACGGGCGTTCGATCATTCGATTATGCAAATGTACCCTGTCTCCCGAGACCCACTACAGTTCTGAACAGGGGACGGCGGCACACTTCCTGTTCAGCAGAGGCAACCGTCCATACAGTAGTTCGTACTGTCGGTTTGCGGGGAGAAATTTGATTGGGTGAGAAGAAGGTAGAGGTGAGAACTAGCTCTAAATGGACGCCTCAAAGCTTACTTCGAAGTCCTCAACTAGGATTTGGAACGCCACCAATATTAATCTGCATGGCTTACCTGAACAGCCTGGCAGAATCCGGGGGTTAGCGGCATGGGTGACGATGAAATACTTCGTACAGGCCGAACACTGTGCACCTCTAGAAAATTCCACTCGGAAAGGGATATTATCCAATAGCTGTATAGGATTTAGTGAATTCTTGTTACTTGGTAGATCAGGTTTAGATAGAACTTGAAGCCACAGACAGGAAACGAAGTATGGCCGTAGCCACCGCAGAGCTACGTACACTGCAGCTATGTCATACCGCCCGCCCTATCGGCCGAGTCACCCAATCGCATCGCTTAGTGCTTATCGGGTGAGGGGTAGCAATATGGCCCGCAGCAATTCGGCCAGATTTTTTAATATTTTCAGCCTTCATGACTAAACTTCTTGATTATTACTTCGTACTTCGAAATAACA